>JAJKFJ010021167.1:0-17842 GCA_027382625.1 Tetmemena sp. SeJ-2015
ATTACAGTGCTAAATGTATAACTAATAGTTTGGAACCGATTTCGTGTGTGTTGTGCCCACCAATATTTATGGAAAGTACGATCAGTACAGTGAGTCCTCGAGTCATGTTGTGCCAGCTTTAATAAGAAAAGCTGCTGAGGCTAAGGAAATGGGCACTGCACTAAATGTGTTTGGCTCTGGTTCTCCACTACGTTAGTTTTGCTATGCTCCAGATTTAGCTGTAAGACAATTTGTGTGTATGGGTATTTATCCATGCTTATTTGTAGAGATTACTACTTTGGAGTTTGTTCAAGGAAGAGAGCACTCCATTAATTGCCCTAGTGCCAACTGAGGAATACTCGATAAAAGAACTAGCAGAGACCATTCAAGAGCTAAGTGGGGTACACGAAATAGTATTTGACACTTCAAAGGCTGATGGCTAATACAAGAAGACGATGAGCAACGAACTCCTCAGAACTAAACTAGCAAATTTCAAGTTTACTCACTTAAGGGATGGTCTAAGAGAAACCATTTCAAACTTTAAAAATGAAACAAGACTTTGAAATAAAACAAATGCTATCATAGTGTGCTCGTACTTATCAAACTAATTTGGTTTTAAAGAATTTAAGCTATTCAACAAATGCACATTGCATTTAAGCACTCAATGGTTTGGATTTAGTATTTTGAATAGATGACTTGAAATTCAATATGCAATTGATGAGGGGAGAGGCGGACATTTAAAAGTAGCAGGTAAGGGTAAAACAGAAACGAGTAGGAGGAAAGCGAAGAAAAGCTCAAAGACCTGATTACAAGGGTGTCTTAAAAGCTAAATGATTTGGGTTCAAAAGTTGAAGACTTGAACAAATAAGTCAGTCTTCAAAAGAGTGTTGTTAGTTTTATTTTAATGCATTTATATGCCTTATTTTGTAATATTAGTATACCATTAGGTGGTCTGGATAATAACACAAGCAGAGGAAGAGGAGATAATGGAGGGCCACTTTCTGCTATATTTGGAGCGGATGAAGATTTGCCTGTTGAGAGTACCAATTAAACTCAGTAAATAGTACAGACAGAAATTAGAAAAGTCAAGGATGAAATTATGAGACTCAATCTAAGCATCGATTAAAAGATTAGAGATAAGATTGACAAAAAAGATATCACATTTAAATTTAATAACCGGAATAAGAACATTGTTTTAAATAAATATACTTTAATGAAAGATATCGAAGAAGTTGAAAGTAAGAATAAGATTTGTAAGCAAATTGCTTTTAGAAAAACTATTGGAGATAATAATTAATGATTTGGATGGACGCATGAAAAAGTATGTGGACAAATCTGATCAGAAAAAGCTGAGAAGTGTGATTGAAAAACATATACTATTTTTAAACAGCTAGAGAACTTGTACACATTTATATTACTAATTGTTTCGCTATTTTAAGTTAATTATACACATTAATACAGACGAGAATACCGGATATGCCTGAAGCAGAAAATGCAATCTTAGCCAAGAAGCCTCTGGGCGGCTGGTCATGTGCTAGTTGCGAGAAGAATTTAACAAACCTGCAAATGACATAGACTTAAGACCATCAAACTTGGAACCGAATGCCAGTAAGAGACCCCAATGCTAAACTTGCCAAAGCTGGCAAAGGATTTTCTAAGATTCTGTCTATGATAAAGCCTGCAGGTACCTTAGAGATGGCTCAAACCTATAGCAAGTTTCTGATTGACGATTCTAGCTTTCCTCTAGGCTAGAATTCTTCCACTACTAGCTCATAGATTTACGTTTAATCCTCATAAGTCCAACCGCCCTAACTAAGCTAATTTTCAAGTTACTAAAAGAGTCCCCCTCCAAGACTTTAATCTTTAGAAGGAGATTATATTTTAATTTAATCTGGAAGCATGCTAGGAAAATTCAATACCAACGCAGTATAGTACCAAACTTCTGTGAGTTCTTCGTAGCTTGCTTCTTCCCAACTCATCAATAACTTCTAGTAAATGTCCACAGATGCAAATGCAGCCCCAATCTTAAATACACAATTCTAGGCACTTAATGCAATATGATTTATTGAATTGGTGTGAATTCCTTGGACCCAGAGCTTCTAGGATATGCCTCCATCATGCACAGCAGATCAACAAGTCTCCTACCAAATATCAACAAAAAGAAGAGTAGTTAGAGTAAGAAAACTGCCAGCCAGGTTTAATGAAGATATTTCAAATTAACTCATTCCCTACAATAATATCTAATCTTAATGTTACACTAGAGATATAGTATTCCTTAAAGTTAAAAAGAAATTCAAGTTTTTAATAATTTTTTTACCGAGCGAGATAAATTAAATTATTCATTTATCAAATTATGAAATTAAACAGGAAACAGCAGCACTAGTCAAATGGGCTGTCCTCAGCAAACACAGCATCTGCCAACGGGGCCCAATCTCACCCGTTTCCAATAAACTCCTACTAGAATAATTACACAGGATCTATGAGCGGTGGCACCACGAGTGCCCAGCGCTCTTAACCTCGCGCCGGAAGTCAGCATTTCAAGCAGAGAGCTCACTTGAAGAGCCACAACGGGAGCAGTACTTTTGTAGTCGCTGCAGGTCTTCCACAATAATAACACCAACTGTAGTAAAGCAATCAAATACTTTAGTAGCAATAAATAAATCGAGTGAGTAACGGAATCGGCGGCTACTCACTCAATAATTTGACGCCGCAAGAAGCGAAGAAGCAAGAGGCCAGTAACTCTCTCATTTAATAGCAAGCTACCAGTGTTTATGATTATAATTTTACCTTTTTTTCTTCTTATAATGAAGCGAGAAATCTTCCAAATCAAATTAACTTTAATAACTAGCCAAAGTATTTATAATTTAAGAAGCCATAGGCATCATCTTCAAGCATGCTTAAAAGAAATGTTAATATCGTCACTTCGAGTTAGAGTTCGCTCGTTCAGCAACATTAAAGCATAGTGAGCAACGAAAATATCACTCCTCACACCAAAGTATCAAGCTAGAATCGATACCAAAACTCACAGATAATCACTGGAGTGTCATAAAACATGAAAATTCCACAGAATGAAGGCTAGAAATTGATGTACTCTCAACTTGATAAGTATAATAACAAATTGAACTATGCAATGGGTTCTGCTTCTAAGTAGTAGGTTTATTAAAGTTCTGAACAACAAAAGAGCGCTCTAGATAAGCTAAATACTTTTGAGTGAATTATTTTTAAGCTGAGTGTTAATAGCTTCAATAATCAGTATAATAACTCAAGTGGATAGCTTGGAGGATAGGTATCAAGTGCTTACGGAATCAACTAGCCTCCTCAAAGTATGATGGGTTTAATAACTGGAAGCTAGAGACCTTCCCTATTTGGAAATGCAGTACTTCAATAAAATTTGATGTCAAACGACACCAGTTTAAATGATTCAGAAGGAAACATGATGGTCTCTAATGGATCAATACAGAATCATTTTATTTTTTACATTTAAGTTATTAGAAAAGGAGCCGAAAGCATACAGCCAATTTCGCTTAAGGAAATCCTGCTAGAGCCCTGAGACAAAAGTAAAAATATGAGGCGGCTTAGCTCTTGTCTATTTAGTAGCAACCGAACCTTGACGGGAATATTTTGATAGTTTAAAATTCAGGCAGCTAAGTTCAAAATAACCATGCATTAAAGCAAAATTTATCTCACCATAAAAGGCCTTATCTATAAGATTTTATATCATTTCATATCGATTTTATAAACCTTAATCCTCCTCGATTCCCGTTCCTCATTTAAAAGCTAATGCCACATCAGCTATCAAAATTGTTAATGAATTGAATGTTGCGGCTGCTAACAGAGTTTCAAGTACTGAAAAACCGAGCCATCAAAGTTTGAAATAGACTCTCGCCTAGAATTTCAACCCTCAAACGTCATCATAAAATTTAAACACGAATAATTCTTCAGGGGAGCTCATTCAAGTAATTGGAATTACTTAAAGAAGCTTTGATCAGAATTTAAGCGGATCTTAGAGCCTCAATCAAACTCAACAGCAATTCTTTCATCATTATTTGTCAATAATAATTTTCTTTGATAAAAGGAAGGGGAATCAGAGCAGATCGGGTGGACTGACCTTTCAATATAACAGCAGTCAAACTCTAAACTCTCAGAAGCCTCCACAGTTTGCGTCAACTCCTCATAACGGGCCGAACAATCACAATAGCTTCATGGAAGCAAATTAAATGAGTTCAATTAAAAAGTAAGAAGGGATCTAACTTCTTCCTTCTACAAATAACAAACCAATTTTTATCTTATAGCACAATAAATAAGCACTATAAGAATACTAAGAGAGAGTACTTCGCTAGAAGGATGTGTAACATGGACAAGCCAGTTATCATTATAGATTTCAAGGGTGTTGTAGGCGATTTTTACAAGCCTCAGATATTTAACAACGGCGTTTCCAAAGAGCAATAATAAATTGAATCTGCCAACCTATTTAACAATCTCTTCATTAGAGTAGGTTCAATTCTTGGCTTAAAGTTTCTCTCTAAGAATTTCTAGCTTGTAGTTTTGAATACTTTCGAAACCAACACTACTATAAATTAGAAAGACATTAATTTCAAGCTATAAAGTTTCTTTTAACAGATAGAGGTTTAAATAGATGCCATATATTCTATTGGACAAAATAAATCTATCAAAGACTAAGCTTGTGAAGACTATTCGCAAATTTTCATAGACTTCAATATCAATAGTATGAAAAAAGTTCATGAAAAAGTCTTGCTGGTATCAGCATTGAACATCGATCAAATTGGAGGCTATGAATAAATAAATTTTGATAAGTAAGGATACTTCCTCTTTTATAAATCTTAGCAGCCATCCTAGCCACTAGTTAATGGAATACCTTTAACTCTCAAATTATTTTAGTACTCTAATTATAAGGTTAAATTCAATCAGACAAAAGATGCTTTTTAGGAAGGGATGAATGGATAAAAAAGTATGATGCCTTTGACAATTTTAGTCCCTCATTTTCGTGGCTAGTATTCATTCTTTGCATAACAAATTAGCTTTATTTCCATAGTCAAAAGTATAATGACCCTTTCCATCTTGTAAATAATAATTTAGACTTATAATCTTGAGTTAGAACAAATTAAAGTCCTTGCAGATAGAAATGGATAAGATAAAGTTTCTCAAAGAGTGGGACTTACGATTAAGTACAACTTAAGTATCTCTGAACACTTATGATCAAATTGAAGCATCAGCGCCTGAATTGATAGATGTAGTCCATGAATTCAAAGAAAATGAGTGTGATAGTACGCAAACTTCACTTCAACCAAGCTAAATAGAGGGAGGACTTCTTTCAAACTAGAATGCAAACTTCATTGGTAATAAATTGCATAAATAGATCAATAGCTTCCACTAAGTTTCCTCTTAACCCTCAATTGAAATTCAAACCATCAATAAGATACATTAAAATTTAATCTTTTTTTATTTTAAATCCTCATTCAAAATATTTTGATATAATTTATCATTAAAAAGTAAATGATGCATTTAAATCAAAAAATGGTAATTTAAAGCTCATAATGCTGCTTATCTAAAGTTAAATTTTAATTTGATAAGAGACCAACTAGATCCCCTTCTTGTAAATCAGATGACAACCATTCACGAGTAAGAGGTAACTGCGATTTAAAGCAATCACAACAGAACATCAATCTTATATTAATTAAAATTAATCAATCTAAATGAGCAGTTTTACTCTCAAATAAATTGGGGTAAATATCTGGAGCTGTAATAAGAATAAGCCAGCCCCTTCGCACCCATGGGAATGAGAATAATCAAGACTGACTTGCTCTTTCGCTACACAAAGCATCAGTACTAGCAGCAACTAAATTATAATACACTTTCATTAATTTTTGCATCACGAACTATTAAAGGCAAGAGAAAGCAGAGTCATTGAAATAAGAAGTCAGAAATCCCAGCCACTCAAGATTCCAAACATGCTCACTAATCCCCAAACTAATGCTTAGAAAGTATTTTCAGACATTTATGAAATTCTTAAAGACTAAAGAACTAATGGTAATCCACTCAGCAATATGATGAATAGGAACTTAAGAATCTTTGAGAATATCAAAACTGAACTCAGAAACGCCACAACTAATTTTAATTACATTTAAACTAATGAAGTTTTTAAATGGGAGAGAGAAATTAATGAGCAGGGATAAAAGGGAAATAAGCAGTCCTATCTGCATTAAGACTTTCAGAGTAATTAAGATGTAAAATACATTAATCCGATTATTTTGGTGGGGTTCAATGATGCTTAGAATTATTTCAAGACCCTCTATTCGGCTTATGAGAAATTTAGTCTTCAGCCATTTAAAATAAGATTTTGTTTTATCATAGAGTGGGTCTTTTGCAAATAACTCTGATATCAGAGGAAATGAATAAGAGATAGATGTAGATTTTAGTATCTACAAAAGAATGAGCTTAATGAAATGGCTGCAAAATAACAATAATTCAACTTAGCTTAATTCAAATCCACAGACTGCTTTAAATAACAGCTCAGCTTATTCCAGTGTAACTGTTGGTCCAAATTTAATGTATCATTTATATTTTATTTCATTTTAAAAAATATTTTTTGATTTATATAACTTAGAGCTTATAATTACTGAAATATTAAATTTAAATTGCTAGCAATAAACTATGCTATTTCAAAAAAACTCGGGCCAATAAAATGGAAGTTCTTCTTAAGGGTAAAGTAGTATGATAAAAAGACAAAGAGAGTCTAGTTAGCACTCAGGCAAAATTCGAAGGCCCAGTAGCGTCAACTCAGCTTAGGGCAGCAGTGCAAATGCTACAGCTCCTTAATAACAGCTAAATACTGGTAGCGCCATCAATTAAAACCAAAACTAGAATCATTAAAGGAAAGGTAGTGGCAGAGCCATTTTAGAATAGAATTACAATCCTGGACCAGTAAAAATTAATCTTATTTAATTTAAGTTCTATCGAATGTGGCTATAGTTTTTAACCCATAAAGTACAATCTAAAGTGGCTATTAAATTTGCGAGAGTTGAATCTTAATTATAATTGCTTCATAGTTTTGAATCGAATAAGACTTTATCTTGAATTTTAAAGACAGAATAAGATATATTTATTAAAAGAGATAGAAAGAATTAATAAAATATTAATGCAAGCTTAAAATTATAGCGTCAAAGTAAAGCAGCAGCAACCCATGAATTCTGCGAAAAAAGACAGCTGCCCCCAAATTGCGAGTGCGAAGTCTAGTCCTGAAGATAAGAACACTTAGCAACAATAGATATAGCAGTTCTTATATTAAGGGATATAAAGTTTTCTTTTCTCTTAAGTCTTAAAATTATTCTTGATGTAACAGCAGTAGCAACTCTAAATGAGCTAGAACTTCTCTCCAGGTAGCGAGATCCTTGTGGTCACTGTCATTCCTTGCGGGAGAGAAGACGGAAAAAACTCTGAGGATGAAATGCCCTTCGAGCTCAAAATCAAGAAAAAAAGTAAACCTCAAGAAGATTATTCATCATAGGGTTACTTTAAAATAGTCCAAAAGTTTATGAGTTAATTAGAGATGCTAAGATTTTTTGTAGCGAATGAGCACAGTTTGAAGGAAATATTTGCAAGGAAGAGCGAACTTTGGGAGCGCATTTTCAAGTAGCATCTAGACCAAGAATCTGTTCCCAACTTCAGCATCTATCGCAAGCCCTTTGAATATGAGCAAGATCCATCTAAATCTGATCTATGTAAGTATTCTCTAATTAAATTTAAGTATTTGAGATTGATGATGTCGTCGTCCTTTACTAATCATTATTTATTTGGCTAACCCACAATCTTCAAGCTGCTTACTAAATATCCCCCTTAAGTCTAATAAAGCAAATTCTAACCTATTAACTCTAGTTTCTTATGAATTATATACTGTTATGGTTTTAAGTTTTGCACATCCTTTATATGAAGAGCTCAGAGAAGGCATTGACCAGAAACTACAATGCTTAGGAGTTGGAGTTATTTTGCCATAATAGATTCTACGGTCCACTTGTGGTGGCATATAATCTCAACAAGACGCCCTATTTCCTATGCAGCTTCTCACTCAACGATCTACACAATATCGAGCTAATCAATAGGAACTTTCAAAACAAGAGTAACTAGAATTTCTAAGAAGCTAATGTACTATAGGTATCAAGGATGAAACTATGCTAATTAAATTTGATTTTTTAGATGATTATGTACCTGATTGTCTGGTTGATTTTTCTCCACTTAGATAGGACTTGGACAGTCTTTATAAAAGAGGAACTATGGAAATTTTCACTTTTTACATGTTCAAGTAAACCCTTTCTTCTTAATGAGATGTATTTTTAACTTTTTCGAATACAAATATTTATAAGAGTAGTTGGTGTCCTAACAAGAAAGACTCTCATGACTCTAAGAGTTATAAGGGGAGGTTATTTGCACTATGGATTTTTACTTCTCAAAAGTTACTTTCGTTCTTAAAAATTGTCCATATCATATTTCTCTTTTAATTCTATTACTTTAATGAGAAAATTTAGCCCATAAATATATAAATATCATTATAACAAACAATTGCCTAATTCTACATAAAAATTAGATAAAAGCTTATTGCTCGTTGTGAGCACAGAAGTAATATCTTAGTTTTAAATTTAAACCAACTTTAAATCTAAAGTATTTAGATCTTTTTTTTAAATCAAAATTCCCTAAAACTTATGTCAGTCTTATGAAAATTTATATTGTATAAAGATGAATTTCTATGGGTCATTAAAAATAATAATTGAAACTTAAGTTAAAATGCTATGCATTAGAAATGACATATCCCCAATAAGAGTTGCATTTACGCACACCATACTAGAGATTTTAGAAGACCCCCTGACATCTTTAAGTATTTGCCAGAAGACTGCGAAACTCTAATCAAAGGAGTTGGGTAAGTTTTTCAACAATAAAACTCTTAAGTCTATATTTATCCGATATCTCAAAATATTTGTGCCATACATAACTTTGCTCAAGGCTTGGTTACTACTCTTTCTTATTCTGAGATCTCCTTCACTTCCTTTTCATGAAAGGATTACAAATATTGGTTACGGGTATTTGAAATAATCATTCCAAAAGGATAGATTCATTAGACTCCTTATTAAATATGCTTAATCAAATATATTTTTAATAAAAAATATATAATTAATATTTCAATTAAAATATAAGATGCTTTCTCAGAATCTCTTTAATGATAAGAATTGGTCTCGTTTATTAATCAATCAGAAATAAAGCATAGATTTATAAATGATTATATATGCTCAAAGCTTTATTTATTAAATAAAATGTATTTTAATATCAATAAACTAAATAAGCCATAAAAATGTATGCTCCTCAGTTTAATAAATTAAATTCTATATTTATTCCTATTTAATTTTCCTCTTTAAATTGAAGATATTAACAAATTTTGTCCCTGATATGATAATTTTTTGAATCTTAATTTCATATAGCTGGGACAAGTGTGAAAAAGGACTCAAATGCAATAAATGCCATACAACTGTAGAGCGGCTCTATCACCCAGATAAATAAACTAAGCATTATAATTTAATAAATTCATCACATATTAAATGATTTACAAAAGAATATTTTGCGATGTAAGAATTATATCATTTTAACCTATCTTTCAGAAATCGAGGTGCAACAATTCTGAGATTTGTGCATTCAATCATTCTTAAAAAGAGAAATAGCAAGCGTTAAAGGAGTGCAAAAATTATAGAAGAGGAGTTGATTTGTATCTTTTTATAATAATTTTTTATGATCAGAGAAATCTTCCTGATGTAACTGAGTTGTCGGATATGTTGCTAGAATTCTATAAGGTTCAAATATAGTCAAATCAGTTTTAGCCAACTGCCTCTGCTCCCCTCTCGCACCACCACCACTTGCCCACTCACTCTCATTCTCAATCCTACAATTCAAGCCTAAAGTCCAGCCTCATAGATTCAGATCATAATAAGCAAACAAAAGATAAATCTGGCTCTTTAAGAGGCAGTAGTAGTTCCTCAGCCAAAAGCCACCCAAATTATGAAGTGGATAGTGGTGACGTATTTCAAATTCAAATTTAAAACCCGCAAATCGCAGATCATCTTTATCAAGCACACCAACTATTGGCTCAAACTTAGAATCAGGTTCACAGCTAAACGATCAATAGCCAATACAATCACATGCAAGCACTCAACGGTTTGGCCAACTTGAATCTAGGTCCGAGCTAGGTCAAATTCTCAGCTCAAGAGATTAACTCATAAGCTTAGCAAATTCAAAATTAATATCCTTGGTAGGGAATGAATCAAAGCTCTCCAAATACCTAATAGCATATTTCATTCATATTTTGAACTAGAGCCAAGGGATCTAATCAACTGCTCCAATTATGCAGACTATGACATAGAATCCCCATTTCTTATTTTCCATTTAATTTTTCACAATGATGAACCAAAACTAAATGAGCATACATTAACAGCTTCAATCTCAGATGATGCAACCAACTCTCTAGCAACTTTAGTAATCTCAAATGCAACAAATGGGAGGCATTTAAGGCCAAGGATAAATGTATTACAATTAAGCATCTTAGATTCATCAGTAGCCAGTGCCTTAGATTCTATAGCCTCAGTACCTTCAAATGCATAACATAAATCTTCTTCAGCATTAGTATTAGCCTCTGTAATTAAAATTATTCTAATCCTCAAGGAGCTCAGTAAATGCTGATTCAGCAGCAGCTCTAATAGCAAAACCAAATACTTCATAATTAGTAGGCTTACTTCGGCTCAGCGCTGTAAATTTAAGGAAATTAAAATGTCAATGTTTTAAGCTAAAATAGCAACTCACCAACTCAATTGGCTCAGTCATAAGTCAACAACATGCATCAAATTTAACTCATCGCATCAAATATTTCGCCTATTAATTTCCCTTATTTCAGATTAATTATATTATAAGGCCATAGATATAGTTAGCTCCAACCTCCTTCGATGAATTCTCACTTTAGGCACCTTAGAGTTGTAATTAAAGCGCTCCTATCACAAAAATGCAACCAAACTTCTTTGAATACTCCGAGACGATGAGCTCAAGACTAGGAACAGCACATTTTCAAAGGCATCCGAAAGTAGAGAGGAAATCAAACGTAATTGCGTTTCTTTCTTAGAGAAGGCTTTCGTTCACGAAGCAAACGGCATGACTTTCTTGAATCCAGTAGATGATGAGGAAGCCGTAAATATGCGCCTAAGTTCCCCTACTCATAATTAAATTTAAAATTAATATACTGCAGGAGGTTTGGCTAGGTAACCTAGTGGAAAATCTCCCTCAAATTTCGCATCTCCAATCATCCTAGATTTCCTTGAGGATGATAACTTTTTCCAAGTTGATGAAAGTAGAACAAAGAGCAAGACTGAGTTCCTCAGAAGAGACAGGTAGGAATTAATTCATAATATATTTTTAATCTCAAGATTCTTGTCTTTAAGAAGACTATCAGTTGATTGGCGACGCTTAAGAATATCTCAACTCTCTCATGCCCAACAACTCATTCAAATTAAGCTAGAAACATTGAGAAGAATTATCTTTTTAAGTATTAAAGAATATATTCCAAAAATAGATAAACTCTGCCTTAATAAATTTCTTAAATCACTTGCAGCTCTCTACTTTGAAACTTAGGTTAGTGTTCTACTCTCTTACTGCTTTGTATCCTCCATCCACATTAATGTGATTTTTATAGCCAGCCCGCTTGAGAATAGTGCAGGTAATTGCAGATCTTGATCCAGCTTAGCACATTATATACACAGGTTTATCTTGAGGGATTTGCTCTTTGAGAGATTTAAGGCTTTTATTGAATAAATCTGCTATATTGGAGAGAGGAATATTGATTGAGCCCTAAACATTTCCAGCAGCAAATTCTCCAGGGTTTCTGACATCAATGATTGTCATATCTGTAGTAAGTTCCTCTGGAGATATGTGAATCAATTTATCTATAGGCTAGCCAGCAGCTTTGTACACTTAGAATCCTCCATCCAGAACTCCGATGATATTGTCAAAACCTATTCTTGTGAGTCTAATAATACTTTCACCCTCTTTTCCTTACTCTGCCACGATAATGAATTTAGTGTGAGGAGGCAAAAGAGTGCCAGTCATGATAGCGAAGTTTGTTTGTAAAGACAAGCTTATTGATCCTGGAATGAAACCTTCCTCGAATACTTTTGCCTCTCTTGTATCAATGAACAAAGTTCCAATCTTCTATTCTTAAAGAGCTTCTTCAAGGCTCATGTATTGAAGACTTCTCTCCAGAATTTCATCTACTCCCTCAACTTTCATTTTGTTGAGTACAGCATCGTGGAAGAAGTAAGCAGGGGGTCTAGGTAAATCACCTGCAACTTGCTCGATAAACTCTTGCTTACTCATAGGTTAGAGAGCATAGTTATTTTGCATCTGTCTTCCAAGAGTGCAAAATGTTCCACTTCCAATCTTTTTTCCGCAAGAACTACCTGCTCCATGGCCAGGATATACGATGAGCTCAGGATCTAAGGTCATGACTTTATTCCTCAATGAGTCGTAAAGGAACCCGGCAAGATCTTCCTTAGTTATCTCGTTAGTTTTACAAGCCAGATCAGGTCTTCCTACTTCTCCTAGGAAAACAGTATCTCCAGTGAAAATGCAGTAGTCTTTTCCACCATCTTAAAGTACGTAACATGAACTTTCAATTGTATGGCCTGGAGTAAAAATATTTTTATTCACTCTTTAAAGAGAATTTAGAGTATGGAGGAGTCTGATGCCAATTTTTCCCAAGGGAATCACCTCCCCGTCTGAGGCGACTTTTATATCATAATCAGCGGCAGCTGTAGGTCCATAAACAATAGTTGCTCCGGTCTTCTTCGAGAGATCATAATGACCACCTAGGAAGTCTGCATGGAAGTGAGTTTCCATGATGTATTTCAAAGTCACGCCGTAGCTTTTAATGAGCTCAAGATATGGAGCAACTTCTCTCAGAGGATCAATAATAGCTGCTTCTCCATCACTGATGATGAAATAGCACATCTCTGCTAGGCAAGGAGTAAACAGCTGTAGAATCGTGAAGTTTGGCTTTTCATCCTTGTGCAAATTGGGGTGAGGCATCAAAGAAACAATAAAAATTGTGTTTAAAATACTGGTAAAGAATAAATTTCGTTGATATTCAATGCTTTTGAGTTGGCTGCAGATTACATTTAAGCAGGTTTTAGATTTAACTTATAAAGAAATTTGACAGATCAAGGCTTAATTATAGCATAAAGGAAATCTTAAATAAAAAATGGAAATCTTTATTTATAATTATTTGTATCTGAAATTATTTTTACAGTCAGGAAGTCAAATAGGTAAAATTTGTTTCTTCTATCTAAAAACTAAAACTCAAAATTAAATTCCTTATTTATGAGATTCCTTAGATTTAAACCATTTTTATTTTTGGAATAGCTTTTATATCTAAATTATGAGAGTGATTCTTAGCGATTTTTAGGAGTGAATCGTTCAAAATATTTTTACTTTTTTAATATCCTTGATTATGATTTACTAAGAAATTGAAATTAATTTTAAGAAATCATTCAAATTCAAGAGAACCACTCAATCAGTAAGTCTATTTGCCCATTAATGTTTTGTTTAGCGCTTCTCCTTTTCTAACTTCTCTTTTTTAATTATAACCAAAAGAGAAGATGAAAGACTTGATGAGATGCAAGGGGTATCCTGAGCGTCTTGTATATTCAAGTATTGATTGAGTGATCTCATTCCGCTAGCGATATATATCTACTACTCACGACTTAGCCGAATCAAATAATGAATATCAATCTACTCAGACTATATTTCTTACAAATTATTGAGATCTCTATATATAATTGGCGCCTAGATATAGTCTATATCTTTATGAAATCAGTCATTTCAGTAGACATGGTATTCAACTTTCTTACCCAGAAATTTTAACTATAAATATAAATACAGTTCTTAAATTAGAGAACAAATATAGCAATAAATATAATTTAAAGAACTTTAATGTAAATGCAATTTGCTTACTCACTCATCTTTAAGATTGTTTTCCTTTTTTCAATATAATAAATTCCCTAATTTTTCTTAGTTTTATCTTTATTCTGCAGATAATTTCTTACCTTTCTTGGTAAGACCCTTTAATAAAGTTTGGTAATTAAATTTGTACACTTTTTTATCTTTATTAATCAATATTTTACTCTTATTAGTGGTCAAAATAAATAGTTTATTCAGTCTTTTTATCTCTTTATATTTGTAAGAAACTTCTCAATTGGAAACAAATGTGATAATTGAGATATATTCTAATTAAATATCTACTAATCGAGTTTTCAAAGAGAGTGTTTCAAGGTAAGACCATCTAAATAAATCTTTTAAACTATTTAAATAAAGAAAAATAAAATATAGGTAGTTTAGATCCAATCAATCATCGTGAATATAATAAAATATTAAATTACTTAATTGAACAATAATCTATTAATCAAAATCATTTTCTCTAGTCATAGTTGGGCTAATCAACATTTATAATAAATATAAGACTCTTCATGTTATGAATCTTTTTTTACTCTTTAACTTTGCAGAATCTTCATAATAATTAATTGTATTAAATTTATTTAAAGGTATTTGAAAGAAATTAAAATTTGAATCATTTAACTTTGAGCTTGACAATGAATGATTCCCAATTAATGAAATTTTCCTTGCTAACTTTGTGTAACTAGTCAAACTTCATTTCCATTTAAACTTCTTAGCTAACCACTTGATTGCTTTGAGATGACTCCTTGTTTGTTTAATTACTAGAAAATTCAATCAAAAATTTAATAGTATTATAAAAATGAACCATATTATTGGTTTTTGCTTAGAGAAGTTACCGAATTCCTTCTCCCAACACCACTTAGACTAGAACCTTAAATACTATAAGATAAGGAAGCTATAAATGTTATTTTTAATCCTCTTCTCTCCGTTTTGTCTATAGTAACTCCAGCGCCTCCAATATATTTGACTAGAGATTGTTTCAAGATCAGATGGAATTGCTTTCCAGATTACCCGAATGGAATGAAGACGCTATCTCTCGAAAAATAAGGGTTTATTGTTTTGAAAAATGCCTCTCCTATCTGCTCAGTTTTAACCTTCTCAAAATCGCATAAATTAAAGCACTAATAAATTTTGAGCACTGGAGGTTGAAAACTTTCTTATGCTCATCAAAAGTAAGAGAGAGACACTCAGCTACTTTCTCTGTCAGATTACCTTAGAATCTCTGATACTTCAGCATTTCTTGAACATAAGTAAAGGGCACTTCCAACAGGCCTATTTAAACGCCTGCTTCATCATTCAATTAGTAACCGAAGTTCTTGTAAAGGATTGTGGTAGACTGAGACTGATTGAACTACTTTAAAATCAAGTAACTCTTCTTTGTGAAATTTTCAAGCAAATGCTAAGCAGATATAAATTATTCGGTCTTATTTTTTTTAATATGAAGATTTAGGAGTTACTTAGAAAAGCTCTCTATCCTTAACTTTGAATTTAGAATGAAAGACATCTGGCGACTGAGAATCGATAGTCATGTAGAAATGATCAATAGATGGTTTTACCTAAAATAGAGATGCAAAATTAGCGAATCTTACTATCTTTTGCCAATCTTCCAAGCCATTTTGCAAATAATAGAGAACTGTACTCAGATCTAAGTAATATGTAACTATCCTCCCTCTTTTCTCATCTTTCACTTTAATTGAAGGTAATCTATAAACCTAAGACAAATGAGAAAAGCTTACTTTATTTTGACCAAGTAACTTTGCTCTTTGAAAAGAGTTATTCGCCCATATATGGTTCGATAATTTTTCCTTGCTTCAACCAAATTAAAGTTGTCATATAGTTTCTTTATCAATTTATCTTCATTTATCTGAAACCTTTTGGCAGTTCCATATTCCATTATCTCAAAAATACTCTAAGCTACATCTATCTCTACTAAATATATTCGAAATTTGGATTTTAAAATCATTAATTTCTAATCTCTTAGAATAGCATAGCCTGAAAAGATTTATAGGGTTGAATTTTTAACTTTTAAACCTCTTTTCCACTTTCTGCTTCAGTTATGTGTATTCTTAAGCCTCTAAGTGAAAAATTAACTTTGATGTTATTACTCATAGTGATTAGCTTTTTCATAGGTATCTTCTTATTTAAGAATTGGCTATGGTTATGACTGATCAGGACTTGATGCTAAGTGTTATTTGAAGGATTAATTAGAGAAGTGCGCTTATTCTAATTACCTTTTGTCATACTCGTTTGCCTTGAATCCTAAGGAGTTGCCGAGAAACCAGATTCGAGCTACAAGTCTTGATTTAAGGGTCTTGAGGGACTAGTGTCCACCGAAAGAGCTATTGCCGCACCTTAATTGCCTCAAATATAAAAATAACTTTCACTACTTTGCCTCTAATAATACTGAACTTAATATCGCTCATATTCATAAATGGGTTGACTACTAACTGCTTCAGATTCGATATACTTTCTATCCTTTGAGTAACTATTTTCTTGAAAGGCGATTTCATGCCTATTTAACTGGAGCCTGAACACTTTTATACTGAGAGATAGTCCTCCATCTTCTCATTTTTATTTGGTTCAATAAAGAATTTAATAATTGGTTGCGTCTGCTAAAACATAGTCATCAGAGGGGCTTATGAGTATTTACTTTGCTTTAGTTGTAATAGCCTTTGAGGATTTTTAATCTTGTATAGCTCTATAGCAAAGCTCTTGTTAAGTTATCCTGCGCTTCTCTTCATGATGAGGTTGTAAGGTTTGGAATGTTTGAGTCTTGCTTAGCAAATTAAAAAATAAATTCCTCATTGAGATCAATAAATTAAATTAAGTTCATTCTCTGAAATGTGTCTTCTCTCTATAATTTCCTATTTAGTCTGCTAATCTAAAGAAGGATTGCTCAGAAACTGAACTCTCTTCTAAGGAAAAGCGCTTTCTCTGTTTTTGTTAGCCGGACTGACTACAAATCTCTATATGTTGAATTTGTTCTTGAGCTCTTCAATTCTCTTGGCAGAATTAATCTCAAAATTATCTATGATTACCTTCAAAAATTATAGCACCATAATCTCTTTAAAGCTTTGTTGATTAAATCTTTGTTTGAAGTAAGTAAGGCTTGGGTTTGTGCTCATATAACTCTGCCCATTAATTCCACTCATTTGAGCCGAGCCAAGAGCAGATTATCCTACTATGCTGGCTCCTAGTGCTCCCACTCCGCCAATTAAGCTTTAACTTGCTGTCATACCCATGCTCTATGTCACTAAGTTCGGCAAATTATGTGATAAACTTTATCCCTCCAATAATGAACTCTGGCCAACCACGATTCTTGGAAACTGAGTTAGAGTCTTTGAGCCTGCCAGATTTTATGAGGTCGGCTATTCCTAGTACAGAATAGAGAAATTCTTAGGGTTAAATTGTTGTAAGTTCAATGGATTGCTATGATAATGACTGATTAAGTCATTATGATTGAGCTGGATCGTCTAATTTATCCCAGTCTGCTATTATAACATATCATCTAATTAATCTTAAATCTGTTAAGTTGAATTTTATTCATCAGAGAGTATCATGATCTTGCTGGTTGATTCTCCTCTGAGAGGGTTTACTGCTACAAGTTTGCTTTGGCTGTAAGTTCTCTGATGCTTGAGTCTTTATTTCCTTGCTGGAGATGATGCTAATGAGCTGAAAAACATTTCTTCTTTTATTATAGCAATATAAAATATGATGATGATGATGATGATGATGATGATGATGATGATGATGATGATGATGATGATGATGATGATGATGATGATGATGATGATGATGATGAATGATGAATAAT
>JAJKFJ010021168.1:0-99210 GCA_027382625.1 Tetmemena sp. SeJ-2015
AGGATGGATCATGTAGTTATTTTTGAGTAATTTCGCGTTTGACTCGCATGATTATAAGTATTAATAAAGAAATTAATTATACACAACTTATTTTCACTTTCTTATCATATTATGGGGTTTTGATTAGTGCAGCAAGCCGAGCAGGAATCATCTTGGCCTCCAGTGCAAGTCTTGCAAGAGTAGTGGCAGTCCTTGCAGAAAGGATATACATTATTGCTCTGGTCATAAAACTGGTAGCTGAACCAAGGGCATGAGGAAACATAGCACTATTGCTACCAGAGCACATACCCTGAAGAACATTCAAGACACTGAGAAGTTATTTTTGAGTTGCACTTTGCGCAATTTGAGGCTGAGCATGCCTAAGTTTGAGCATATAAGTTATCTGGAGCAGTCAAGTAAGTAATAAAGAGTCCACCATTGCTATCAACTTGGAGATTGGATCTGTGAGAGATGAAAGTGTATCTCTCTTTCGCAGATCCCACACTCATTAGGTTAATGAAGAATCTAGTTGGATATATAGAATATAGATATAAAAATCATTACGAAATTAAAAAGTGGATAAGGCAAGACTGCAGTAGCTTGATTTATGTCATAGGCCTCAACTGAGGATATTTAATCAGTAAAGTCTAGAAGGATAAGTGCGATATTAGGATTGTTATTTTGAGTTTGCCACTGCTTCTGAGAGTCTCTATGGGGAAGAAAAGGCGAATTTATCAGAGCAAGCAAGTGAGGACCTGTGAAAGTTATCACTAAATCTAATGCCTTATCATCAGAAGGAGATCCAAAGATAATAAATCAAGGTTTTTTTTTAATGATAAATTTAGCTTAAATTTAATTTCAAAGATCTTATTAACTCTAGAGAATTAACGAAAGTCAAATAATTTATGTTGCCATATAATTTATTTTTACATCTAATGATAATGCTCTTTTCAATGTAGCCATTTTCACTCCTCATTCTATAATAGTAGATATCAGTTTGAGAAGAATTTGTGGTGTAGGTCGTGGAAAATGAGTTGAGTATTGCATAAACACTGCCACCATAGCACTCTAAGTCAGCCACGTAGTCCATATACTAATCGTTTCCTATCACTGATACCCACATAAAAAATATCCTCTTAGGATATAATTAACCTTAAAACAGTCTAGTTGCATAATTCCAGGCGTATCCTATCACAGCCACATTTGAATTGTCCTAACCCGGCAAATCCCCTGGCTAGTAGACTGTGCTTCCATGATACTTGTTTTTATTGATCTCTACTCCAATGTAGATTCTTTTGTTGTCTAGATCCACTCTCACTACTCTCGCTATCTCCAATATCTAATATGAAAATGATAATTAATTATCCATGACAGTTGCGTCATTAGATTTGACAAAGTACTCAGTGAGGTTGTATTTGGTGTTAAATTTGGCAAGATAGTAACTCGCAATTGAGTTAGACTCCAGGTAAGAGCCTAGGATACCGACGACGTAGGTGTTAATTCCCCTGTAGACTCCGCTCCATTTGCAATCCACGTACAAGTCGCCAGTAATCTCTAGGCCTGCATCCTTATCCACTGTCTTGTAGTCTTGAATAGATCCAAGTTAATAAAGATAAAGTAATCTGTATATGGAATAAGTTCTTCAGCCTCATCATAAGTAAGCCTCATAACGCGAATCTCTTTTGAATCCTAGTGCAAAGCCACTACGTAGTCCAAAGTGCCTAGATTCTGGCACATGCCATAAACTAAGTATCCCTCTAAGTCGATATTTTTATAAGTCTATAATAAAAGTTAGGATTTGGGTGCACCAAAAGATGGTGAAATTAATTTTAACTTACCTATTCCGTAGTCTGGTTTGCATGGAAAGTCTTGTAGAACTAGAAATAGTTGTAGCTCATCACAGCTAAAGTGGGAATGTTAACAACATGATAGAGCACAAATGAGATCCCCAAAAAAATAGTTCTGATAACTTACATAACCTTGAGAGTTGGTAGAGAGCTGTCTCGTCTACCTGCACCAAACTACTTCGATCGTTGAAGCTGCTGTCAAAGTAAGCATGTTGGAATTGCAAAGCAGAGGTGTAAGCTTTCAAAGAGGTGGATTAAAGAACAGGGTCGTTGATTAATCCATTCACTTGTCAAGCATTCAATAAGCAGGCTATCAAAGCCAAACTCACTCTCAAAATAAAATATTTCTATATATTCAAAAGTAGTTTGAGTTGGCTACTCTTTAAGTTTCCTTTGTTTTTAGAAAGGAAAAGTCACCATAATATTTATAAATTTATTATTCTAAACCCAAATTAAAGAGATAAAGCCTTTTCTTTTTTAGCATGAGCTATTCATTTGATTATGAGATATGAGCTTTATTTATAAATTGATTTCTCACTTTTCTATTATAATATTTATTAAAGTAAAGAAGCCTACTTATAAATAAAACTTATTATAGGTCAGAATTTAATAGAAAATAGAAGATAGTAGAAAGTAAAATAAATGGCAAGCAAATCGGTGACAGTTGAATTGTCAGGCTTCAAATATCTATAAATAATGTCTTTCTTGTGCAATTCTTTTGTTTAACTTTAAGAATTACAATAAATTTTTTATTTAGCAAAGTTTGGAAAAGTTTTCATAGAATTTTCCTTATCCAAAAATTAATTTAATAAAAAAATAAACCAAAATTAATTAATGATAACTGTTTTTTTATTTCTCAAGTTTATATCTCTGGCTTATATTGTTTTGAAAAGATGGAAGCATTGCTATCTCCTGATTATTTTTCCTTTCATAATATTTTAATTAACAATAGTGGCAAATTGATGAAGCTTTTCTAATAGCTTAAATAATCCAATATATATCAAAACTCCAAATATAAATAAATTTAAAGTTTAAGATAAGTAAAGTGAATACTACTGATTGCATTTGGCTAAGATTGAGAGTACGATTAATGAGTGAAGTAGATTATTAGAGTTTGACACAGACCGCCTACTATCCCGAAAGTATATGATATAATCAAAGAAGTTCTAAACAAATAGGATTAACAAAAAATTTTATGCGTTAAAAAGGAAATATTTCTAGGTTATTACAAAATAAATCCAGATTCCATTTGCTATCTTACTTTGCCGAATATTAGTTAGTGAGACTCAAGCCATAAAGATATCCGAGATATTGAAATACGAACAAGAGACAGATAGTTACGATACTCAAGTTTTCTCCCACATTAAGCTAATTTAAATTAGAAATCAAGGAATATCTTTACAAATTTAATGATGTCCCAGAATCTATTATTATTTTTTAGTTTGACGTTGGATTCATTTATTTATTTTTGAATGACATCAGAACGACTGCATAACTTATTCCACTGATCAGCTGTAAGATGGATAGTACTCTCACCCAGTGAGTGTCTCTCTCTAGCTCGTGAAACTTTTCAAAACTAATAGCATTGATTTAGCTGAAAATTATTTTGGAGAGATGATATGGTCATTGGTACTTACTAGAAATTACTTTGATCTATCTGAAAGTTTGAATTTTAGATTAGGTTAGAGTTTTAAGCGCCCTCATTTTTATAAATGATTTGTTTGTTCTAAGAGTTTCCATTAGCTGTTATAGATTCTGACTTAATAAATTTAACATTTATTAAATTGTGGTAATTTTTTATCTATAACTTTATATTTCAGTTTAGATTCCTTAGAAGTTAATATTTACTTCGAAAGTATATTTTTAAAAAATTTTCAACCTTTTTAATGAAAATCATTTTGATTTTAAATTTTGTGACTAGAGCAAAGGTTGAGTATGCGTTTTTCCAAATATCTTGCTAATGGATTGGCTCTTTGTAACCTGTAGGAGAGGTCTTATATCAGCGAATATCAAATTCATTTTTATTTAATTAAGCAATTTGCAATTAAATACACATCAATTATATGCATCTACTAAAGATAACACCAATTAAATTATGATGAAGAACTAAAGAAATCTAATCTTAAAGAAATAGGAAGAAATCATGAGATCAATGCAAGCAACACCTCAGAGTCTAAATCCCAAGAAGCTCGAGCACTCAATGACCTCAGATCATGGATATGGCTACAGAGCTTCGGTTATGAGTTCAAAGAGGAAGAAAGAAAATCTTCATAGCCATGTTTTAAAAAAATTAATGGACTTCCACCCATTCCACAATCTAGTAAGCATATTAAAATTGAGGAGCGAGCTCTCACTGTACCCCTTAGTAAAAATTAGAGCACGCACTAGCATCAATAGAGTGCTGATAACATTCCAGCATTGAAGAAATCAGAAACCTTACATGCAAACCAATAATTGAAGGGAGTTTTCTAAAGACATATGACAAAGAAGGAAATAGATGACTTGGAAAATGGAACGATGGAGGATTAATTAAACTTCATTTTCCAAGATGAGGTCTTAGTTAGACCTACATAGGAAATCAAGCTTAATATAAAGACTGCAGGTCTTAGAGGTCAAAACATGGATGATCCAGGCTTTATCAATCAGCCTACTTTAACTTTAAATAATAGTAGCTCTCCATAAAATTCAAGTCCTCTTCTAAGATTGAACAAGAGAAAATCTTCAACAAGTGCAAGCAATCCGAAGCATGTTAAGAAATTTTAGTAGAGAAAATCTTCTCAAGGAGGAGACTCTAAGATTTTTGGGATGAAGAGCCCTTCTATATCCTATTCTGCATCCTTCATTGCTACACCAATCGCTCTAGACTAGTCTCCCCATAATATAAACTAGAACCCTTTTTCTTCTCCTGAGAAAGAAGAAGACCACTATAACTTAATCAGATCTTCACTTGAAGGTTTAAAGGGAATAACTACGATTAAGGTAATAAAGACTTTGGATGCTGATGGAGATGATAACATTGTTTAAGGTCTCGTCAGGAAGTCTAATAGAAGTCACTGATATAATAATTTTTAATCTTTTTATGCCACAACGCTGAGTAGAGCAGTGATATATCAGCTTTTGAGAGTTAAAGAGTTAAGAAGTCTCATCATCTTAGGAATCTCTAATATGCTTCTGGGGATATTCGAGGCAAATTCATCCACAAAAAGCTGAAATTAAGGCAAATATCTCTAGATCATAATCAAATTCAGGGTCCATAATCCAAGTATTAAATAAGCTAGCCACAGCATTTTAGAAATGGGAGCATGACTACTGCAACCACTAATTCATACTACTCTTCTCAATAGATTACATTTCTTTTTTTAGATTGGAAGTTAATCAGCCAAAAATAAAAATGATCAGATTATTCAAGGGAATAATAGCAGTTTCGAGTAGATAGCTTTCCTGCAAACTCAGAAACCATATCATATTAAGGGCAAGATTTCTATCCTTGAAACTGAGGCAATAAATGAGGCTAACTGTGAAGAGACAAGAGAGAATTTTGCATACTCTGAAAAGTAGATTATGAGCCTGTTTTATTAGAATAGGTTGTAGAATTTCCTCTCAAAAGAGAGATCGAAGCAAGACAAGCAAATTCTAGAGGAGAAAGTACAAGAAATTTTGAAAAGAAATGTCAATAACTTCAACCTTTAATCAGAAATAGTGAAAGATACCTATTAAAAAAATGAGCCTAAGAATATAAAATTGATTTAATTTATTTAATTTATTAGGAATTAGCATCCCTAACGGGCATATAATACTTAATCGATTTAAAGTAATTCGCAGGCGCAACTCCTTGATCAGTTGTGCCACGTCACCGTGAAAGCCCATCGTCAATATAAAATTGAATTCTTATGTTTAACTGAGTTTATAGAATTTGTGGAGACTGAAACTATAAGAGAATATCAAGAAGAATTAAGCAAAGAACTAAAAACTCAAAATTAAATTAAGGATAGAACCTCCACCACAGGAGTAGGTAATCTCTAGCCACCTAACCAATAGAGAAATGATGTCTACGGAAGGTATTAAGATTGACGCGCAGCAGATAAAATCGATTCTTGAAGATTATATCAATAAAGATATTGTCAAAAATCAAACTTAATCTCCTTTACTGACATAGTTCAATGAATCTCCTGAAATAGAAAATCTGAAATAACCTAGTATAGCTGAAAATTAAATGAAAATCGAAACTAAATTAAAATAATAAATGAAGAGTTGTAAAATGTTGGCCGATAAAATGTGAGCTTTGTAGCTCAATATGGAGCTTGTTCGATATCTCATTTAAAATTAATGTGAGTCTCTTCTTTAATCTTCTTTTTTGCGCCTCTTAACAGCGAGATATTATGCGCACAACTACCTCAGACCAAATATCTACTTCATAAGAACTTTTTTCGCTTATAACTCTTGACTGAGCACTCCCACAAAAAAGTTGCAAGGATAAATATTCTTAGAATTTTATGCTCTATCGAATAGTCTAATTATTATGCAAATTAGAGATAGTTGAACTGATAATCATTATACCCATTTTATTTCAAATTTTTCTCTTTTTTATTAAGTTCTCAGCTATAATGAGGATAGCGAAGGACAAGTATTTCTAAAATAGTAAGAGGATTAGAAGGAAGCAGTTTAATTGACAAAATCGAGCATTATTTAAGATAAGAATTAAGAAGTAAACCATAGTGAGGAAGTCAAGCATAGCTAAGAAATGAACGTTACTATGCCCTTTCCTCATTCGATCTCTCCAATTAATCCCACAAGTGATAATTTCCTTTTCAGTGGGATGTCCCATGGTCCTATTCCTGCAGCTATCATAAGTTTATAAGAAGCTTATCAACCCATAGCTTTGAATACAGCTCCTCTAAGCGGGAGATAAACTAGTATGCTTGACCAATTCAAAATTAACACTGTGAGAGACATCATTTAAGAAGAAAATAGAAGCAAACTTGACAGCAAAAGGGAAAATAAAATCTAAATAGAAGATGTAGATGAGTAAGCAATACCTAAACAACCTACTTTTAATCCTGACGAGGCTTTTGGAGAATTTGGAATACAAGATAATTATCAGTGATCCACTTTTACTATTTTCTAAATTTTGATAAATTCGCTTTGGATTCTATCATTCTAATCCTCATCATAAGCTTAACTCTAATTTCAATTTCCTTCTGTTCTTATTTCCTCTTTTCCAATTCTTTGAAGCTAGGATTAGTCATCTTTTTTATTTATCTCTGATTTAACTTTCCATCATGCATAATCACATGTGCTTCCAGAGTATAGTAAAAACTATAGCAATTATAGCAAACTCTGATATTCTACAAAAATTAAGAGAGGAAGTTATCTTTACCTAGAACTTAGTATCTGAATCCGTATTTACCACATTCCATTAGCATTTGATGCTCCTCTAAATCACTTCTTCAATATCGAACATTGAAACATTTAAATTTTCCTTAAGTTTTATCAAATCATGCTTTATTTAAAGCTCCTCTTAGTATTTATCTATGATGTCTTTGTCAATTATGAGTATGACATTTGGAATGAAGTATTCAAAGTTCTAAATCTCTGGTAGCAGTTTAACATCCTTGATTTACTCTCCAGCTCTCGGCAGCTATCTGTATCTCTGAGGCTTGCGATAGATCGGTTCTAGATTGTAAATATTATTCTGGTTATTATTTCCAGAGCTTGAATTTTGATTCTTCTTGAAATCATTCTTCTTTGATAGCTTGTGAATCATCTCTTGATGAAACTCAGGAAGATCTTTCCGAATTTAGTGGTCCTCGATTCTGCAATATGCACCAGGACACACGAATTTAACTTGCTCCTTGATTGCTTTTTACTAAGAAATCTAGAAAGTTAGATCAATAGATCTAGCATGTCTCTACCTCACTAACTTATCGATTGAGTCAAGAACGATTGAAGATTTCTCTAGGTCTTTCACGTAGGCGTGCTTTATCTGCAGCAATAAATTTTTGTTTGTAAGCTTATCAGAGATGAAGTCCAGGTAAATTACATCAACCTACTTCTTCTGTTTTTAAAGGAAACGCAAGTTTATGAAGTGCATGATCTCTCCTGTCATAGTTAAAAGATCAGAATAAGCAGTTTTACAATCCTTGGTAATATCGATGACTGTTCCATCCTTGTATTAGTCCTCCTCAATTGTGAACTACTGCTTTATAACAGGAAACTAATCCAGTTCATCTTAGATAAATACCTAGTTATAGAATAAGTCATACTGTACCTACTATTCGTCTACAGGCAAATCGATAGTCTTCATATCGATTGGAGTTTTGAAAAATAGTCCATATACAGAGTCTCTAACCATATTTTCAAAAGACCTCTGAATAACTACTCCAGGCTTTTGATTATAGACTGACTCATTTTCATTTTCTTAGTCAACACCACTAGATTACTATCGATTTGAGAATCTTGCTGTCTTCTTCTTATCTAGTCCCTAGCGTTTGATCAGGTATGTGTTTGTCTCCATTAAATTTTGAATGAATTCCTTGTCTATCCTTATAATTGGGTTCTTTGACATCATTTTAATTGATCCCGTTTAATGAGGGCTATCTAGTAACTTAAAAACGCAATTAAAAGATAGTCCAAAGTTGGAATGAGATCTATTGAAATTATTTGTTGACTCCGCTTTCTTCATAGACTTGTTGTTCTTAAGCTGCGTCATCATCTTCCCATCAATCTGTTGCTGACTTGAAATTGAGAAAAGCTTGTACCTATTTGAAGAGCTGTACTCTAGCCTCAAAATAGAGGGATTTAAACCTCTATTGGGACAAAATCTCTAAATCATGAACATGCCTAAAACAGAAGTTTATTTGTTGAAGATAGCAAATAATATCAATCACTTACATTTTTAATAACTCTTGTTAAACCTTTCAATAAGGGAGTTTGCAAAAAAGTCCAACTTAATATCGTTCTCTGTCTCATTGCTAAATTTGCTCACAGTGATAGGGTAAATATTTTTGGTGAGTTTAGATCTGCGCATAGCCATCTCTTGAAAACTAACTGCTAGTTCATGAATTTACTCAGGTCTAAGCTGTTAAGTCTTCAAGTAACCTCGGTTTAAAAATATAGAGAAAGAAGAATGGAATATAGTTGTCAGTATAGAAATAGGTTATTGGACTATCGTAAGTGCAGATGATAGTTTCTGGAATATTGAGCTTTATCTAACTCAACTCGTAGCCCTTGACTATTTCTTCCAGCGTCAAGAAAGTTTTCATTTAGCATCCGAAGGGTAAGGGAGGAGACTTTTTTATCATGTCCTTTAAACTTACTTGCTCAAGAGCTTAGTTTTTTCCTTTCTTAAATAAAGAGGGGAAATGCATTATAAAGTATGATATCTTTTTGGTGGGGGAGAAAGAGTTCTGTTATAAGCCTCCTCCAAAGGAATTTCTCTAGGAAAATGGAAATAAGATAAGAATCATCTGGAAGCTTTGTAGGTTTTCTGGTTATAGACCTTCTAACTTCTTTGAGTAGAGAATTGATTTCTTCGTTGTTTACTAGAGGTGGTTTCCTGAATTGATTGTCAAAAGTGAAAATTAAGATTTTAAAAAGAAAAATTTACTTTAAATCAAGTGATAGAAACTTACAAAGTATACTGTTGCTAGTAGTCCATTTTATATTTTTTTATCTAGCAATTTAATTAAGCATTTTCTTAAATGAAAGATATGAAAGCATGGGTAGAGATCTCATTCCTCAACTTTGCAGATAAGAACAAAGGTAAGTAGAAGACTCCTTAATAAAAGGAGAGAGAGTTACCTAAAAATGAACTTGAAAGTGGTGAGAGACGTATGATGATTTAAATTGGTTCCGTGTTTATGAAATCCATTGATTTTAATCTTGTCCAATTCCTGACATCTCTCTCACACACTCATTTTCATTCTAGAGACTCTCATCTTCTCTGCATTTATAATTTAATATTTTAAAATTATCATTTAATTTTGGGAGAAGCAAAGCTGAGTCATATTTAATATGCAAAAGCTGATACACACTGCATTTATTATCTACTCATTCACTTCACACTCTAGAAATAGAGGATGAAGATTTAATCAAAATTTAAATCAAAATTCATTCAATGATCGATATAATTCATAGAATAAAGTAAAGAAATGATTTCGATTAAAATACTAATATAAAATGAAAAACTAGATAAAAATAACTTTTTAAAGAACAATATTTCCAACAAATACAAAAAAAATATTTTAAATCCTGTAAAATAATAGGAGTCCTTAATTATATATTGCAATAAAGTGATAAAGTTTACATTAAAATATAAATATATAAAAAATTAATTGATAATGTGCTAATGGATGTACTAGATAGGAATTTTATCTGGATCTGTGCTCCGCCTCCTCGTTAATGTGATGATCAACATTCGATTTTAATTTTATTCACAGCTATAATATATCAAGAAGAGGGAATTGTTTATAATTATTAAATTAAAATTTTAGTTTGAGTGACTTTGAGGATTTAAAGATGAGCAAGAGACTAGACAAGAAAACTAAGGTAAGTCCAAATTTCTGATCTTATGCCTTATGAATTGTTCCCTTTCTAATTTTTTAAATATTCTCTTTATTTATACTATAAAGATTTAAACATTCAGCTAGCTCTTTGACATAAATTAAATTTCTATTCTGGTTTTGAGACGATGTTAAATTTCTGATATCATAGAAGATGAAAAAACTTAAGAGAAACTAAGACTACGACGATGAGGAAGAAGATTAGGACAGCTACTCTGATGAGGAAGTTAAAATTCCTCAACGTAGAGGCAAAAAGAGAGGTAAGTGAATTCCGTTGAAAATTATAGAAAATTTTCTAAAGATTTTGAGTTTAAATAGAGACTAAATTTGTTGGCTTATAGATGATCGCAAACACAAATCTGGTAAATTCAGAGGCAGTAAGTTCATCGATATGGAAGCCGAAGAAGCCTCAGAGGCTGAGAGTGAGGATGATGGCGAGCTAAATGAAGAAGAGAGGGCTGTAAAGAGAGATCAGCATCAGAGCCAATACTATAAGGAAAGTGAACTTAAGCCAAGACAGAAAGGTCTAGACAAAACTATGATTGAGAAGATGGAGCAAAAGTATCAAGGCATGGAGGAGCAAGAAGAAGGCTAAGGTTATCTCAGTGATGCTTTTTAAGAAGATGAGGACGATATAGATGATGGAATGTTCCAAAATGCGAATCTTCCAAGTGTTGAGGATCCAAGCTTATGGCAGGTAAGAGTGAAGAGAGGTTGCGAGAAACAGGCAACTCTTCAACTCATGAACAAAGCCATTCACAAGGCGAGAGATGGCTAACACTTGAGCATTTTGAGTGTTACTTGCACTGATAAAGTCGAGGGCTTCATCTATGTTGAGGCATTCAAGGAGATCCATGTAAAGGAGGCGATTTCTGGCTTATCTGTTATCCTAGGTAGCAAGTGCTTGCTAGTCTCTAAAGAAGAAATGCCAGGCATCTATCAAAATGATAAGCAGCAAATTCAACTTGAAACTCATCAATGGGTCAGGATAAAGCAAGGTCTCTATATGAATGATCTCGGCTTAGTTGAGGCTATCTAAGATGATAAGGTCTATCTCAGACTCATTCCTCGTCTTGACTTGAGTCAGCTTCAAAATAACTCAAAGCAAGGATAGTAACAGCAGAAAAAGAAGAAGGTAGTTTTCCAGAGACCTCAGCAAAGGATGTTCAATAGATCTCTCATCCCCAAAGAGCAAACAGTTGAAAGGGGCAGATTCACAGGCTCTCTATTGAATGGAGAGTTTGACATTTACAAGCGCCAATATTTCAGACATGGATTCCTTTTCAAGCATTTCCCCATCAAGCAGCTTCAAATTGATTATGTTCGTCCCACAATCGAAGAAGTTTAAACCTTTGCTCAGCACTTGAAAAAGAAAGATGACACCTAATCTAGCTTGATTGAAGATTCAATAACAAGTGAGGAACTCTTGGCTAAAACTTTCATGTCTAAGGGCTCTGCAGATATCGGAAAGGGAGACAAGATAAGAATAGTGTAAGGTGATCTGACTGGCATGGATGGCTAAGTCATTTCTATTGAGAACTCAGATGTCTTGTTCAAACCCTCTATTGAAGATATTGGAGATCTCAGAGTCCCGATCGAAAATGTCTCCAAGTTCTTTGACCCTGGCGATCAAGTCAAAGTTTCTGACGGAAAATTCAAAGGTGAGACTGGTCTTGTTGTTAGCTTGGACGAAAAATTTGCAAGTGTTTCTCTCTCTAAGAACTTAAGAGAAGTTAGAGTCCTTGCTAATTGTCTAAAGTTAAAGACAGAGATTGATCAAAGTTTTATGCCAGAGGCAGGCTTGATAGATAAGATGAAATTTGGATCTTATTCTGCAAATGACCTGATTAACTACAACTCAAAATATGTCGGAGTAGTTTTGAAGGTTGATGACGACTTCCTCAGGGTTATCAGCGATCAAGGGCAATTGCAGAATGTGAAGTACTCGGAGATTAACAAGAAGATCGATTATTCAAAAAGAACGACAGCCATTGATTCCCTTCGTAATACTATCTACTCAGAGAATGTTGTCCGTGTCACTTAAGGCCGCTTTAAGGGCAAGAAAGGAGTGATTAAGTTCATCAATAAGAATACACTCTTCTTATGGGACAAAGAGTTTCATCAGAGCAATGGCTACTTTGTGGAGAACTCAAGAAATGTAGTCATTCTCGGAGATGAGCATATGAAGCAAGAAGACAAGGAAGGTGGCGCAGTTGCGAATTCAAACAGAAGATACAGAGATACTTTGAAGGGAAAGGAGATTTAGATCACAAAGGGTCCTTACAAGGGCTTCAGAGGAAGAGTCTGCAGGGCTGATGATCGCTTAGCTATAGTCGAGCTCAGCTCAAAGTGCCAGAAAATTCCTATTGAAGTTTCTCAAATCATAGAAGTTGATAAGAAAGAGTTGGGAGGTACAACAAGAGGCGGCAGAGGAGGAGAGAGCGCCTATGGTGGTCAAACAGCGTATGAAGGTGGGAAAACTCCTATGCAGTACAACACTCCTTCCTACTATCCTCACAATACTCCAGGGTGGGGAGCTGGTGGCTCTCCAGCATTTGGCACAGAGTACGATCACAACAACGGTGGAATGTCTCCTGGATTTTCTAGACATGGCAGTGAGCACTATCCTAACAGACCTCAAACCCCTAAGGATAACTGGTAAGTTAAGACCGAAGGCGGCTTTCAAGGTTGAGAAGTAAGAGTTTGAAATATAGTAAAGGAGGGATCAAAAAATTTTGGAATTTATCGTGCTTCAAGAAATTTAATTTAGCTTTGAGAAACTTGAAAAAATAAACTTGAATTCATTCTAAGAGGTCATCTCTATTTATTAGATAGCAGAAACAAAGATATAATTAATATATTAAATATGTTCAAAGAAGGGGTGGATGAGGAACTTTACAATTAGTTTTTTTTAAAAAATATAGCTAAATTTTGTCCCCCCCAAATATGTATTCAATAGAGCCAACTGAGCTGAGAAATTTGCTTGGGCGACTCAAACTTCACTCTACCCTCGTACAGTCAAATGAATCCATCTTGTTAATGCGAACTAGTTCTCTTGAGATCTATTTTCAAATGGCGGAGATGAATTTACTTGCCTGACTTGCTGGTTGGCTACTTTCAGAAATGCAAAGGAGAGATAATTTCACATTCTTAAACGAAATGGAAATTTTCATTCACTGCACTATGAGGAAGAGCCAAATAGAGTGAAGAAGGATGCGATGATGATAAAATAGCTTACCAAACTTCTGAACTTCATTGAGGATAAACCCTTATCCAGTTCTGCTTCTGATGCATCCACTCTCAAATAACTCTTTTGCTCTCTATGGCATACATATATTCATCACACCCTTTAACTTGCTAAATTACACAAGATACGGTTTTTTGTGAAGCCATTTGGCTCACTATTAATGCAATCAAATGATCTTAAAACATTATATTAATGCACTGTACTTATACACACTTGCAAAAATATGCTAAATGAAACGTGTGATTAGTACTTTACTTTTGGTAGAATCTACTTCCTTATTTCAGTAATCAACACAGGCAAGATATGAAAATATTTAACATAAGTTAATCAACAGATTCAGATGTTGAATACAAATGTTAGACAAATGGCATTTGAGTAATCATGCCTTTAAAATATAATAATGCTTGCAATATTGAGAGAGTTCATTATCCTATTCAAAATGAGAATTATTAATTTAAATTAAGATTGAAATGCCGAACATTAAGACAATGAGAACTAGAAAAGCTCCCAAGGGATGGGATCTCTTAGAGCCTACTCTTACTGAGCTATAACTTAAAATTAGAGATGGTAAGTTTTACTCAAATGAAAATTTTATGAGATATTTCTTAAATAAAGTTTAAATTTGTCTAATAAAATCTTATAGTGGAGAACGAACCAGTAGAGGGAAAAAGAAAGCCAGAGGTACTATGGCCAATCTACAAACTTCATCATCAAATGTCACGCTATGTTTATGAAGTTTACAAGAAAAAGGAGATTTCAAGAGAGCTCTACGAGTGGTGCTTGAGAGAAAGATGGGCTGACGCCTCTCTCATCGCTAAATGGAAGAAAAGTGGTTATGAAAAACTCTGCTGCCTGTAGTGTATTCAAAAAGGAGACAGCGCATTCGGAAAGGGCTGCATTTGCAGAGTTCCTAAAGCTTAAATGGAGGAGGAAAAGGTAGTTGAGTGCGTCAAATGCGGATGCAAGGGTTGCGCATCAGGGGACTGAGCTTCCAGTAGTATAAATATATGGAATTGGGAAAACTTCAATCTAACAAATTTTCAATCACCCTTCTGTCATAAATTTCTCTGTTCTAAATTATTTATGCATACTCATTTATCCAAATGCCGAACCATCCTAATGAATATTAATTTCTCTATCTTTATAATTACTTTGCTCTTACTGTAGACTCTTTCCGTTAGCCTTTTTGAGTAAAGTCTCGAAGAAGTTGACGACATATTTGCCAGTAGTAACAGCCTCCAGAGTGCTTAAGAAAATTTCCTTGACTGCTCCTGGATTCTGCTCTAAGTAAGAAAATGGATCAACGTATTCAATAATGATGTTCAAGCCGATGAATCTAAATTTTATATAAGGGTTAATAAGTATTATACCTTGATTTATATCCTCTAATCTTGAGTTACTCAATAAGTGGTAGGTATTACTGTCTGAGAACTTGCTTATCATCAATTGAATGAAGAATCTTCTTGACTAGGGCTTTTGAGATTACTGCAACTGTACTAAAAATGGATCAAGCTTGATATATAAAGTACTTTAAAGGATGATCGAGGTGATTCAGAGACATCTAATAAACTTTTTGAAGCATCAGTTGATCTCCACATCCAAAAATATCATTCATTTGGCTTTGAAGAATCTATAAATTAGGTTCAACAAACATTTCTTGAAAGTTTTAATCTTACAGAGAAGGCTTCAACTTTCTTAATTGATTCATTCTTCTCGCATGCTTCAATCATCTCATCAATCTTCACATAAAAAGCTTCTTCGTAATGCTTATTCACTTTCTCTGTTGAATCCAAATCTGCTATTTGAGTTGCTGTGGTGTCAATTTATGAGAGCTATTCAACTTCTGAATTAGATTGGGTGTTTTGGGTATCTGTCGATTCCATCTATATTGAATTTTTAAGATTTGTCTTGCATAAAAAGTGAAAGTGAGTGTAAATCATTTTATGTTACCTTAATGTCTTTGATAGTATTGTATTTAATATAAATAACTAAGTAGATTTACCCTTCAATAAATACTTAATTAAGCCATTGAGATTCAATTAGATACAATTATTTTTGTATCTCTTAATAGATATCGAGAAAGAAGGTTAACTAAGTAGTGAAAACCAAATCCTTTTGTAGTAAATTTCTAGGTTGCTCATTGTTTTGAACTTAAAATAACTCAAGAGCAAATCAATTTCTGAGGAAGAGAAATCAAGTGAAGGCGGAAAAGACATTCTCAATGTTTTCACTGCCATCAATAACAAATTTACGGATAAGTACTGCGACTTTGTTTACACTTATTTTATCAAAATAATATATTAAAATGATTACTTTCCTAACTCAATTCAAATCCCTAGTTTCTCAGGTAATATTTCTTAAACTAATTAATTCATCATAGATTCAATTTTACGGGTCAGAAACCTTAGCTGCAAATATAGCCAATCACATTACTTAAATCAGCTTAAGAAACTTATAATTCTTTGAATTCTTATTCTTTTATTAATTTTTTGTAGAAAATGTAAATCTAAATTAAATGGAAAGTTTAGCAGATTTAAAGGCCCATCTAGAATAACCCCTAGAGAGAATAGATAATTTATCTCAAGAGATTACTCCAGTTTAAATTCTGAACATAAATATTGGAGTTTTGGGACATATAGATAGCGGTAAAACTTCGCTCTGCAAAGCATTAAGTACAATTGCTTCAACAGCAGGTTTTGATAAGAATCCCTAGTCTCAAGATCGAAAAATAACCCTTGATCTAGGTTTCTCAGCATTCATTATCAAGATGCCAGAATGGTTCAAAGAAAAACACTAATCCAAATTAAATAAATAGCAGGAGTATTTGCAGTTCACTTTAGTAGATTGCCCAGGTCATGCTTCTCTCATGAAGACCATAATAGGAGGAGCTTCAATCATAGATATGATGATGCTCGTTGTAGATTGCTAGAAGCTTATATAAACTCAGACTGCTGAGTGTATAGTCCTCGGAGAAATACTCATGGAGAAATTAATAGTTGTCATGAATAAAATTGACATGCTTGGGCAGGGAGGAGATTCAAGTACCGAGGAGAAGAGAAGAGGGGATTTGATTGAAGCATAGACTAAGAAATTGCGTTAAAGATTTGGCTTTACAAGATTTGGAAGCGAGGTGCCTATTATACCTATCAGTGCAAATCCTAGAGGAAATGAAGAGCCAAATAGTCAAGAGGAGTTGAAATAATCTGAAATTAGAGCTCCACCTACAGGAATAGACTCTTTAATTTCCTCCATTCTTAATAACTTAGATATTCCAGAGAGATTGTCAAAGTAGATGCCATTCATGTTTTCAATTGATCACTGCTTTTAAATCAAAGGTTAGGGAACAGTTCTGACAGGCACTGTTCTCTCAGGCCAAGTCAAAGTAGGTGACACCATAGAATTACCAGCTTTAAAGCAAGAAAAGAAAGTGAAGAGCATGCAGATGTTTAGGAAACCTGTTTAATAAGCGAAATAAGGTGATAGAGTTGGTATATGTGTTGCTCAGTTGGATGCGACTCTAATAGAAAGAGGAATAGCATCTGAGCCAAGAAGTATTTAGAGCACGGATCTCGTTGTAGCCTTGGTTAAAAAGATTCCCTACTTTACTGAGGAAGTTAAAAACAAGTCTAAATTCCATATAACTATCGGCCACTAAACAGTGATTGGCCAGTGTATATTCTTCACTGCAAAAGACCCTTCTGACATGGAAAACTTTTAAGCATCTTTCAATAAAGGCGCTCTTATCAATAACTAGAATATTGTCACGCTCGATACCAGTATTGAATATCAGTTCGTTGACTAAATATAAGCTTAGAAACTTACACAGTAGAAAAAGCCTTCATAGTAAGAGGAAGAGAAAAAATCATCATCTTAGGAATAATCTATGGCTAAGGTTCCCATATACTACGCAGTCATTAAGCTAGAGAAGGAAATCTTTCTTCAGCCTTAATCTCTTTTAATAGCTTCAAAGCTTGATAAAGATATTGCTGTAAAGCAGTGCAGACTAGCATTTTATGGCCAGGTTATTTCCATTTCAAATTCTCATATTTAAGGAAACATTTTCTAATTTCGTTATATTTTTTTAAAACCTGGGAAACTAACATGATTAACTCTACAACATTAAAATTTCAAAGGAGAAAGTGAAATACGGAAAAGTAGAGAGGGTTATGTCTCGCACGCAAGTTCTAATCAAGGACTTATTCAAGAAAGAAACAGCAATCGAGGTCTTCATGAACAAGGCGGTTGTGCTCACAGAGTTATATTCAATCGTTTAAATTAAGTTTGAAAATTTGTCAGGGAAGATTATTGGTACTTTTGGTAAAAGTGGAAAGTAGAAAGTTGATCTGGACAGAGACCTTACTGTAGATGAAGCTGAAAGAATTATTAACTCTCAAGTAGAGCTCAAAGTCTTAGTTTATTCTAAAGAACTTGCAAAATTAAGAAAGTGATAGATAATCAATTTATTTCAATGATCTAGCTTTATTGTGCCGTTGGCATCAATATATTTGAATAATGAAACTTAGTAGATAGGTAAGAATTTACTTCATAGTTTAAAGAAATTTTTCAGAGAAGAAAAGTACTGTAAGGTCATTGAAACTTTGCTAATCATAGCATTTAAGTTCTTGAAAAAGAATCCTAAACTTGTGACTAGAGATTTCTCGGACTTACTTTTCAAATTCTATAGCAGTCATGAATTTAATTTAAAATTGATGAACAGAATCCTTCAATACTCTCTCAGCTCATTAAACTTCTGAGCCTATCAGTGAAGCTAGAAATTTAAACTGGATCTCTATAAGATCAAAGCTTGCTTGAGAGAGTATCTGGCATCCTTTATCACTACTCAGATTGATTTTTGTATGATTTTTATGTCAGACATGGAACATAAGGAGCAAGTGAGAATTGCAGTTTCTAAATCACTAGCCACACTCTTAGAGTTGATGAGAATCGAATAGGGATCAACTTTTACCAGTTCACCTCAAACATTTAGAGCTTTCATTAAATTACTGAGTACCCTGATTCTTCTGCTTAATGATGAGTAGCCAGATATTCGCTACTACCTCTGCCATAACGGCCTCACCAAGCTTATTCAAAATGAAAATGCAAACAACTTCACTATCTGCATATTTATATATGTATGTCGATATGTATATCTAGAATGGAGATGTTAACAGTGAGAGCATAGTTGTCAGCTTAAATGATGAGGTGGTTCAAGAACTACTGTTTGAAGATATCGCAGCTAAGGTATTGGCTCTTGGAAACTTAAAGTTTAAATTATTCTTTAACGAAGAGTTGCTACATATATTTGTCAATGAATTCTTAGTTACTTAAACCAATAAACAATTTGTATAATGTGTTGTAGAAATTGAGATATAGGTTTAGCAAATTATCAGGAAGCCATACAGAGAGCATTTAGAGAAGAACTTTGAAGACAAGATTTTCTTCTTTGAGCCAATCAACAAATTCTATGATCTTCTATGGGTTAAGAAACTGGCTTTTAAATCTCTTCTCTCGATTCTTGAATAAAGGCCTGAGCTCAAAATTGCTACTGAAATAGATACTCAAGTAACAGAAACCAGATTTGATTTAAATCATAGAATTTATTTAAAATTTTTCAAAGATATAAAGCTTTTATCTATTTTTAAATAAAATTCTTATCAAAATTATCAGAATTTTTTAAATCACAATCTTTTAATTAAAGTTATACTAAAAAGATTTAGAGAGCAATTTACTGAATTTTTCAAAAACGAAGAATATATTGCGTCAGAACTCAACTGCCTATGAAAATATAGCACAAGACATGATGCTTTTAAGAATTCTGAAGGACCTTAGTACCTCAAGAGTTTGGAAGCTGAATTGGTCTCAGAAGAGTCTTCTTCAATCCAAATAGACAAAATGATACAGAGCTTGTTCAACTGAATGAATGAGAATAACAAAAACCTTCACACATGAAAATTAATTCAACTTAATGATTAACTATATATAAATTTTGATTATTTCTAAGAGATTTCATGAAAAAATAATTATGCAATACGATTTTCTTAGCTTCTAATTTCTATAGACTTTATATGCATTTTCCCAGCTCATTTCTTAGCGTCTTCTTAATTTTAGTTTGCGTTTTTAGCATTTTCCTCTGCTTCTTTCTATGCATTGGCAATATCTTATTGATCTGGGTTGAACTTGGATTAGTTAAGATCCTCTGGGAAGTCCTGCATTAAGTGCTCCTTTGCGAAGTAAATTTTCGACTGAATGTAGAATGATCCATACTTCTCATTGATATTTTTCTCATATAGTGTTTCAAAGCGCTATATAAAAAGAGTTAGCGACTTGAGATGCAGGGAGAAAGACAGGAGAGAGAGTTTTATTATACTTACCTCCATGACATGCTTAGGATCAATCTCTTGAGCAACATCAATGGCTAAAATCTAGCATGCCTCTTCTCTAGTCATAGGCTTAACTATGAATCTACCGAATGTGCTCTAAGCAGCTTTTCCAAAACCAGAGTTTTAAGCTCCAGCGCCTAATAAAAATGTCTTAGTCAATTGAAATGGAAAAAGAAATTGTCTGACTTTAAAGGAAGTGTTGACCCTGACTTACTGTTCACAGATTTCTGGTAGGCCATGAAAACTGATTTAAGAGCTCTTCCTCCATAGTCAAGAATCAGTCTCACTATTACTTAATTTACCATGTTATTTTCCGATTAACTATACAAAATATTTATTGCTTTCTAAGGCTGCCAATATTTTATTAACGAGAGAACAATTCATTGGAAAACAATTAAAAATCTGGTAATATCTCTCTTTAAATTTAGAGTTCATAAGAAATTATTATTGAAGGCGAGCACTGTGGAATTCTTTATCTGAGATAAAAAAATAAATTATTAGATTTAAGATGCTTGCTTTTCATTGAGCGGTTATAAGCTATTATGACTGTTATTATATCTCGCGAAAGTTTTTATCTTCATTATTGCTCCAATCGAGGTTCTGTGATTTCTAGACAGCAGCTGTTGAGGTGATTTAATACTTTATCATAAAATAACAATGCATTACAAAATAGGTTAATTCCTAAAATTTAAACAATAAGAATCCAAAACAGAGAAGGCTCCTCCTCTCCCTACTGTAGGAAGTTGAGTTTACCCATGCAATAACCTCTTAGACTCTGGAGATGCTGTTTTCAAGACTTTACTGCTTTCATTGAATTCCATGTCATGAATCTGTTCAAGGATAGTCAAGCTGCTTGGTGCATTTATAACAGTCTTATTCAAGTTATCAGTTTAAGCGGGATTAATTTTAGTTAAAAATAATAAATAGGTAAGTTACAGCATCCTATTTCATTTCTTCATGCTCGTCAGAGCTCTTTTTCCTTCCAAGATCTATCTTTGAAGAGCTCTTCCTAATTCTTTAATAGATGTTAGCAAAGAAATCCTTCGCACTCTTCGAGTGTGACAACCTATTAACACTTTTGCGCTATTCATCCAATGTTTGGTCATTAAATTAAGCGGTAACCCTGTTTTGCTAGGTAGCATTATGATTAAGCTGCTGCTTACTACTAATTTTAATTTCGCTTCTATCCAAGCTTGAATTATCTAGATCGAATTCAAAATGCGAATCACTCATCTCAGTCTCTTCCTTTATTCGAGGAGAACTATGTATCTTATTCTCCTCTTAATTCAAATTATCTAAGCTATTTACTATTTCCTAAGTTTATTCCAGAGGCTCCAAGTTCTCTACAAAATCTTAGTACTCTTAGATTCTAGCCACTGCATACTGCTAAGAGAGCTTGCTTATATTTATATGAGGGCAGTTTATAAACTCATGAGTCAACTCTAGATAATGAGAGATAAAGTTTGCCTTGAAAATCTTGGAATCGCAAATATGTAAGTTTCTTTCTATTAGGAGGCTGTCAAAAATGTTATTGCTTTCCTGGGAATCCTCAATCATTATATTTGCTTAGTTTTTAATCAATCGTGAGTTTGAAATTTGGAACTTTTCTGTATCTAATAGGAAGCGATCGAAATGAATTGCGTAAATAGAATAACTTAATCCAAACTTCCAAATATTTTCGCTGAGTCGCTGTGGGGTGGTATAGTAGTAGTAGTAGTAGTAGTAGTAGTAGTAGTAGTAGTAGTAGTAGTAGTAGTAGTAGTAGTAGTAGTAGTAGTAGTAGTAGTATAGTAGTAGTAGTAGTAGTAGTAGTAGTAGTAGTAGTAGTAGTAGTAGTAGTAGTAGTAGTAGTAGTAGTAGTAGTAGTAGTAGTAGTGTAGTAGTAAGTAGTAGTAGTAGTAGTAGTAGTAGTAGTAGTAGTAGTAGTAGTAGTAGTAGTAGTAGAGTACCCTGCACCCATGTAGCGAAATTTCTTTAATTCGAGCCACCGACCCCAAATAGTGATCAAATTTTTAATTAATCGCCAGCCGCTCCAATCTCTTAAATTTTAATCGACCACTTTTTAAATTAAAGGTGGCAGCCACCTCGACTTAGAATAATTAAATATTGCTAATTTCCAAATTTTAAATAAAAACAAACATGGAGTCGTTTTGCACTTGGAATGGAGTTCTTTTCATTTCTATCTAATTGAGGTTATCGCATTCCTAATAAATTTAAGTTTCTACAATCAACCTAATTCACGACAATCGGCTCCTATAAGTCTTCTTTATATTCTTCTTGATGCTACTGACTTTAATTTTGAAATTATTCATCATCATTATAGGAGGGATAGAAGTAATCATTGTTAATTTTAATTGTATTAGAATTCTGTCTGAACACAAAGTACTAAGGAAGGATGGTCTTATATGTAAAGTCAAAAGCACAAACAGGCCAGTGATCTTTATCGCATTTGAAAAATGAAGTGGGATCCTTTATGCTTTGATCCACCATCGACACCTTCTTATTTTTACTCACAAATATAATAAAAATAGACCATACGATAATAGTTATATAGAAATAGCTAGAACTTTGATATGAATTTTTACCTAGCTATATTTTACTTGGTCCTTGACTTTTTATTCAACTGTAAGATTTTGATAATTCTCTGCTCACTTAATTCTCCATCATTTTCCTCATTCCTCATTTTTGCTTCTACTTCTCTGAGTTCCTCGAAGGCCTCAGTCTGAGATTTATTTCTCATGATTTTGACCATTGTATTGGTTATCTTCTTAGTTTGCGCTATCTCGATTATTCTATGGAAGAGGCTGAAGACTTGATTCGTTGGCTCTAGGATTTGGAACATGTCACCAATTCAAAATAAATTGAAATAGAAAATTCAAAGGTGGATTAAAGATGTTAAATATCTTCGCAGTACATGATTTGATCTTAGAGGATGGAAATTAAGGCCACTCCTATCTTGAAGAGAGCCTTATGGCCTTATAGAAAGAACATATCTAGAAAACAAAGAGATGTCTATAAGAAAAGGATTAAGTAGGAATAATGATGATTACCAGCTCAGGCATGTTGTAAGTGAATAGACATACAAACCATTGCACAAATAGCACAGAGGGATCAAACCCTAGAACACTGAACTACTTATAAAGTATTTTGAAGTCTAATTATTGCTCACATTATAATAAATATAAAGATAACTTATAATTTACCACAATTAATAGAGAAACTTCATAAAAACCTTTTGGTCTACGAGAACTCCAACCATCATTGAGTAGTAGTCAAAAGGTAAATAGTGTTCAATAATCATACAGAACACCCAAAATGATTCCTCCTCATTCAGGTACCTCCTCAATCTTCCCACAATAAAATTCATTCCTTGGCAATAGCCTATTGTAGGATTTCGTTTTATATAGGCTGATAAAATCCTCTCAATAGAGTCTTGAGTTGAAGCTGCTTTATAAAAGGGATCATTTGGAAAAGTTCTTTGCAAATCCTAAATAACTTGAATCAAGAAGGAAATTTACAAGTTTAATTTGTCTGAAGTTGGGATTTGGATACTACTCAAAATTTTCGGTTAACTGCTTATAATAGTTTTCGTTATAACTTTTAAAAATTTTAAGATATAATTTACTTTTCAAATAAGATTTGGCGCCAGATGCTGTAAGCCAAAAATGTCCTCTCAAATTCTCAGGGATACCCATCAAGACATACTTAATCAAGTATTTTTTATCTTCCTTACTGAGGCACTACCTCTGTTTTAAGAACTTTCTGAGATCTCTCTCATCCTGCGATCCCATTTTCGAATGAGGCTGCTTTAATTTCTATAGTAAGCTCCGCAGGATTTTAACTGAGAATACTTTCACTCTTAATGATCGAATTTGAAAATTTTTAGACACTCTTTATGAGATCATAGCTTAGAGTTTACTCATTAGAAGTTCTTCTTGCAGAGTCATTCCTTCTTCTCTCTGGAAAGATCAAGTGCGAAGACACCCTCGCTGTTAATCCACCTGCTGAAGGGATTGGCGTCTTGCTTTTAGTTGAAGGCCTGCTACTTGAGTTATTATACACACCCTCTACGTCATTTGAACTCAACATCATGTTATCGATTGAGACCTACTTTTATTTTATTTAGGGCTTATTTTAAAATTCAATATGAACCCGAAATTGTTATTTAAATATCAATATTAATCGATTAAGGATATTTATTTTTTAAAAAAAAACTTATAATCTATTGAATAAAACCCACTAAAAATTTAATAGAACTAGATTTTCATAATTTACAAATAAATTCTAAGTCTTGAATAATTGCACTATCTTCCTTTGAAGTTATCAAATCAATGTTGCTGCTTATATCCTAAAACGTTAATTCAAGATTGCAAAATACGTATTAAGTACTATCAAATGAGTTTGGAAGCTAATTTAGGTTTTCAAGATCTGTATTTGAAGTCAATCTATCTTTTTATCTCTGCAAGTGATGATGGTATTCATGCACAAATTCTCTTCAGCTCTCCTCAACCTGTATAGATATAAAAGCCAAATAGTTTTACCTCTTTCATCAAGAAATTCTAAAAATTTAATTGTAAATTGTTGTTCAAACTTTGCAGAACTTTTAACTTCTTCTTGAATTAATTCCTTTCGGTCTTTATTATTCCGATGCTCTCCAATAAGCTTTTACCTAGGGATATTTTCTATATTTAAGATGAGTTCTGGCTATAACCCGCAATACATAATTAATTAAGACTATAAATTTAAATTTGAGCAACGCTTCCGTCGCTTTCTTATTTTTTCAATCTGTACTTATTAGATCGTTTGTCTGATTTTAATTCAATTGAAGGATTGGTATTTTAGCTTAATCAAATTTTATCTCGTTTTATGTTGGATTTGTCATTTTTTGATTTATCAGATTTATCTGAAGTCTTAGCAAATTTGAGACCATTTTTAGCTTTAGCTGATAGTCGATGCAGCAAACTAAGACTTTTAGAAGATTTTTATTCAGGAACTGTTTTCAATTACTCTGAAAGGGTTTTATTACTTGGTTTTAGGTCCAAAATTGGAATCTAAAGTGTCTATTAGCTCTGATCTATCTTTTAAACATTTTTTCTATCGATTATTAGGGATCATATAATATTTTATTTAAAATAAAAATCCTATGTTACTTGACTCCTGAAAACTCATTTGAATAGATTCTTATTTCTCAACAGATGGATCTATATTATTTGGTGACATTTCAATAATCTCAAAATCTATATTTCCCTTATTTCTGGATTGATCACTCGCGTCTAAATTTAGATTCACTTCTTAAGCAATTTTTTCTTAATAAAGGTCTTTTTCTATTGAAGTGTCATAGATTTGTTCCATCATTGTGTAATTTTATATATAGAACTTTAAATTATGCTTGAATAAGCATGCATTAAAATGAATTAGACAAGTTGTTAGTAGAAAACAAATACAGCACGAATAGACTATCAAAGAGTGGAATCATTTAAGCGAATATTTCTCTTAGATGTTCTAATTATGTGATTTAAGTTGCTCATCCCCCTCTTTTTTCTTTACCACTTTGCAGATCTTTTCGTAGAATTCGCAGAGCAACAAGGGATCATGCTTTTTAACTTCGCTATTGGTGTAATAAGTTTCTTGAGGCACTTATCCATTAGGTCTAGGTTGCCATGTTACAGTAACCAAGAGCCTGCCTTTCTCATATCTTGCTTTAGTTATCTCTTTAGGGAGATCAGTTTCAAAGCTGCCATTCTTAGGTAAGGAAGCCAAATCTGATTGTTAAGACATTGTTCTTTTACCTAGCAAGGTTTAAGATTGAGTATCTGTTGCTTTTAACCCAATAAAACTAGTCGTTTTCGCTATCATTGATTCATTTTGAGCCATAGCTGACGAATCAGAGTGTGTTGAAATAATCTGAGAAGACATATTAGTTGTTGGGACAATTACCCCATGCTCAAGATTGGAAAAAGTTGTTATCTTCTTATCAAAGCAAGAGTTGTGGGCATTTTATGCAACGAACTCTGCATCCTTTTCAAGCTTCTCTTTTTAATTTTCAGACATCTTATACTTTTCGAGATCTAAAAATAATTGTTAGTAAAGAGAAAAACTACTTACCTAATTTTCGATTAGGATGAGGATTGGTGATGACTTAGCTATCGGTGTTCAAATCATGAGGAAGGATCGCGTCAACCTGAAACTTCTGATCTCTTGGCTTCATAAGTCTCTTTCTTTGAATTTTCTAACTTGAACTTTACAAAGGCACCTTAAGATCTTCATCGCCTAAATCTTTTTTTACTGGTTGTGAATTCTACCCTTGGCTCTTCGAAGCTTAGTTTCTCTTCATTAACTACTGTTTAACACTCATGTAATAGTTCTACCCATTTTAAGAATCTACAAATCTCTCTTAAGTTAAGACAAATTTTGTACCTGCAGATTTCTAGCTTGCAGCTTTGTCTAGTTCCTATTGGCTAGTCTGCTGACTTAAGGCTTGCTTTCCATTTTTAGCATGGTTTGAATTCTTTGCATTACTTTCGTATGTGCCACACTCTTTCAAGCTTACTGGCTTGATTTTATTGAGCTCTGCCTCTCTAATCAAAGCAACATTGAAATTTTTGACAAGTTCTAATGCGCTACTTAGATTTGACAATGGCTCCCAAGTGGTCTCTAAGGTATCCCTCCATTTCACTTCGTAATATTCTGTGCCGTCCTCTTGCACCGCTTTAGAGACTATTCTTTCCACTTCGTAGAGATCTTCTGCTTCTTACTCTTACTTCTCTTTGTGACTTTGGTTTTGCTAGTTCTTAGTGTTCTTAGGCATTATTAAGGGAATTTGTGGTATCTTTCACTATGTGTGGCTACAAATTTGCAATTAAATATTGATTAACAAAATAATAACATAACAACTACACAACATCAAAGATACTCTAATTTTATTAAATATTTGTCCTTCAAACTTAAAATATAATTTAAATAAAAATTTAATCAACTCACTGGTGCAAAGATTCTCTTGTCTCTTAACTCATAATCAAAAATTTAGAGATATAAATCCCAAAAAATATTAATCTGAACAATTCATATAAAAATACTTATGAAGCTTAGAGTTATAAATATAGTTTTATATTTTACAAAAATAAGGCTAATGAAATTGAATAAATAATTGCGACTAGTAATAGTGAATAAATTATTTAGACATACTTCATGAAAAATAGAAGCATGAAATTTTCCCCACTTAAACTAGAGGTGAGTTAATTGTCTCAAAACTAGGCTCCTTTTCTGAATAATTAATCTCCCTTCTCCAGTTATTGCAAGCACCAACTAGCATCTTTCAGTAAAGAGTAGAGGGTAAGATGGACAAAAAGCATTCTTTTATTTCTTCTTATATTTCTTTGGCGGGAATGTTTCTAACTCTAATCTACTGAACCTAGATTTGAAAATTTATTTAATAAGATTCTTATCAAAAAGAGATAATATTGTATTAAAATTCTAAATGCTTTTATTTAAAGATTTGAAAAGAGGAAATTCGCATCCCCTAAAGCATATGTCTACCTAGAACTACTAAAAATCCTCCTAATAGCAATAATCTATCTCCAAATTTGAAAGAATTTGGCAAGCCGTTAAAGAGCCATAGAAATCCATAAACAGGGAATCCTTCGATGAATGAAGCATTAATCGAATCCTTGCAAAAGAAATATAGTGAAAAGTTTAGTATGTCAGAGGTGAGGACTCAAAACCAAAACGCTTCTTTAAATTGTGCATGTTGATTCTTATATTTAGCTTCTGTGTTACTAGGATCAGATTTAGGCAGCCGAATATAAGAAGACATAGCTAGAAATGGCAAGCACATGAAGAATCTAATAGCCGTACAATTGCTTTATCTTTTATTGATAAAAGACATGGAGAGAGAAATAAAGAAGAAGTAAGAAGAGATCTGAAGGAAAAAGATGAGGCAACCTATAATTATATAGATATATTGTGTTTAACAGATTAAGATGCAAGAGTTTTAAAATATGTCGCCTCAAGTCTTTATTAAGGAGCAAGCTTTTTTATTTTCCTAAAATTTAAATTAATGATAATTATTTAGAGCTTCTTAAGTCTTATTCCCTCCTAACAAGGTTTGTTTATATTGATTTATAGCTGATTGGAGGATCAAGAAGAGCCAATAAATTAGGTGCAACTACACTTAGGATAAATTAAAGTAGAAAAATGCGATACAACTCATGCAGCTGCACCAAATAGGCTCTCAGTATGTGGTGGACGAGCATGTTCATAAACTTAGTCCAAAGTAAAAATTTAAAGCTGAAAAGCTAATGCGTGGAATAAAGACTCAAAAAACAAAGATCAAAGATATACAAGTGATTTAATAGTATTAAAACAATATCACAGAACTATTTTTCATACAAAGGAAAAAGTGAATTTAAATATTAAAATTTGTAAAGTGAGATGTATGCAGCAGTAGTTAATTAATTCAACCAATTAAATTTTGGCACACCCAAAATATAGAGATTTTTTTTTTTCAAAAGCATTGGAAACTCAAAAAAATTAATTTTAAGAGATTCCAATTAAAATAAGATCAAAATAAGTGTTGAATTAATCTAAATTTAGTACTTCAGAACCTTATTGTAATCAATATTTAATTAAATGATTCCTTGTTTCCCATGAGATAGAACATTAAAAAGGACCACCTGATCAGACTAAAGAAACTAAGACAGCTATCAAATCAGATGAAATTTAAAACTAAAAGGCCAAAGATGAGTTCAGATAAAACTTATTTAAAACTGAAATAAGCATAAACAATTTCTTTCGAAAAGTGTAATCTTTTTCTCCTCGTTAAGTACCCTTTTTTTTTATACTTTTGTTCTGTTAAGAAACCAAAGCCATATCTGTCCAGGTCTTAAACTAATAATAAAATTCCTATTTTAATTAATTTTTAGTGTTATCAGGTTTAGCTCCATAGAAATTCGTGTCCAATAAACTGAGTGGTGACATCCAAGAAGTAATTAACGAGGAATTATTAATAATGCATTATTTATAATTATAATTAGAAGAGAGAGCTGTAGTACTTGATCAGTTGCTTTTGTCTGCAGGCTCTAATATGAACTCAAGGTCTTAGAATTTCCAAGCTCGACAAGAGAATAATTTAAACGCCACATCTTAGCCAATCCAACTTTCTAAGCTAGACAACAGAACTTCTATTTTTAAAGTTTTAATTTTCTCAATCAGCATTTTCTAAAGGGAAAAGCTATTATTTATATATTTAAGGGAACGTGTCTCTCCCAGATATTAGCAAGCATGTCAAAGAAGTCATAAAATAGACAGTTTAAATTACATGTTTTCCAAAATATATTCTCTTATTTTAAGTTAGCAATCATCCACATTCGAGGGCATTACTTGGCAACCATAAACGACCAAGTCCTTGCTTGATAACGCTTCCCTAAAGCATTTCAACTCCAATGACATGAGAATAGTGTCATACGTGGAGCTACTCAAGCAGAAGCAACAGTTGAAGTTAGAAGATATAAAAGTCAACAAGAAACAAACAGATAATGAAAGTTAGTACTCCGGAAAGTAGAGTGCGCACATTATTTCTCCCCAAGGATTGCTTCAATTTATTTTTATGATCAGTCAAACAGAATTCTTTCAGATCTATGGACAGGAAGAATACGAAGAAATAGCAAACTCTCAGATGGATGGACTCACTCAAGAACTCCAATAGTACTCCTTAGAAATTAAAGAAACGGATTTCTCAAGTATCCTAGTTCAAGTAGACTAGTTAAATAGGCATTAAAGAAAATGACAAACAACCTCTATTCAACTGCATTTTATTGTATATTGTACCTCACAAAATGAATTCAATTCAGCAGAAGATATAAAATTTGGAAAATTTGCAATACATTAAGCCTGCAAAGACTCAGAATCCGTCTTAATTCTCCAAGCAGCCTTCATTAAGTAAAGTATAGCACACATAGACATTAGTCACTTCGACGAATTTTAATGGATAGGAAAGTTATTAAATTGAAATTTTTATGATAATAATAATCAATACTACTTTTAATTTAAAGTGTGCTATCCCCTCCTGTTGAATTGACTAAAGACGAGTAGCAAGAACTTTAAGACCAAATGCAGCAGTAGACTTTCTTTGAGGAAGATGAATATGACAAAAGAAACTAGGAGCTGTATTCCATGCTGAGAGACTACAAAGTGTGTGTAGTACCCGACTAGAAAATTATCACCATAGATAGACTTCCGGCCTTTAGCATAATTGAAGGCAACATCAAGTAAGAAGTGCAAGACAAGAAGACTGAATTTACTCAACAGTCAAAGTAGAAGTATCAGAATATAAACTCACTACATGGAACTACACAATTCTTCATGCAACTTAACACAGACGCACATCAACATCTAAAGAAAAAAGGTAGTGACTACTTGTCAGAGAGCGTTTAGAGCAAGCGTTTCAATAGGATAACAGGGATTGGAGCATGCACGAGAGTGGAAACTCAGGAAGTACTTGAGAAGCGAATAAAGCAGATTTATCAGAAGGAAATAATCGAACAACAAGAGAATGAGGTGATTGATGAATTACTTGGGCCAATCCTTGAAAGAGAGATTCCTAACTTTAATTCACTACCGCCAATGAAGAGATTAGTTTTGGCTCTGAAAACTAAAGTAGGCTAAGAGGAACTTAAAAAGAGCATGAGTAACAATGACTATAACTAAAGGAAGACTTTTAGAGATGTGTTCAACTATTTATTGCATGATATTTTTGCTAACTAATACCATAAGATGTCAACTTTCAAGAAGAGAATAGGTCTGGAAGATGATTCAGTTAAGAACAGTCCAAGAAGGACGAGGAAAAGCAGAGAAGAAGAAAAGAAGTACCTTGAGAACTTGCCCCCAGATCTTAGATTCTTCCATAAGTTCAAAAGCATCATTCGAAAATAGATAAGAAGTATGATAAACAACTCAACTTTAGAAAAAGCATATAAGCAGGAAAAGAGGAAGCTAGAAATAGATATTCTCAGAACTAATGAAAAGCATAAGGTCACTCAGTTCATCATTATCACTGGAATTTTTGAGATATTAATCTTTTAATTAAATAATTATATCATTTTATTAATGTACCTTTGCTTGATAAGAGTTAGTCTCTTATTATTAAAGTCATCAGGGTGAAGGTCAAAAAAGAGATAAACTTTTGAACAAGAAAGCTCAGGTTCTTTAGCTGTTTTAAAAGTGATATATAACTTTAAATTATGATTATAAATTAATGGCAGGTAGGCACGAGAAGATCAACAAGATTAACAAGGAGAACGCACAGTCAAGACCTCCCTCTTCCCTCCCCCACCTCGCCCAACTCAGCGCTCACTCTGGCTTCCTAGTTCTTAGCCAAAGTCTCGAGTTTTGTGTTTTTTTGTTGTTGTGGAAGCTTTGAGTCTTTGGATTGATGAAATGTAGATTATTTATTGCAGTCAAGATGTTAATGAGCAGACTGTAGTTTGGATTCTGTTTGAAGATCTCTCGAGTCAAACTTCGTTTGACACTTTGGCTAAGAACTAGGAAGCCAGAGTGAGCGCTGAGTTGGGCGAGGTGGGGGAGGGAAGAGGGAGGTCTTGACTGTGCGTTCTCCTTGTTAATCTTGTTGATCTTCTCGTGCCTACCTGCCATTAATTTATAATCATAATTTAAAGTTATATATCACTTTTAAAACAGCTAAAGAACCTGAGCTTTCTTGTTCAAAAGTTTATCTCTTTTTTGACCTTCACCCTGATGACTTTAATAAAAAAACTTTTAAAGAAATACTTTGAAATGAAATAATATATCATTTTCTTTTTCAACTCAAATCTATTTTCATTAATTTTATTTAACACTAGCAAATTATTCTGTTTCTCTCAATAATGAGTTAGAGGCGGATTAGGAAAATAGCAATGGCGCTTTGATATTAAGTGAAGACGGTCAGACTGCAAGATTTGTGGGTGATCCACGACCCCAGTACAGATATCAATAGTTCAAAAGTAGAATAAAGCAACTAAAGAAACATTAAAAGAAACTAGAGCTTAAACAAACAAGGCATAAGCACAAAGAGCACCCAAATATTTCTGCATGTTTATATTGATTAGGAAGGATTAGAGGTCAAGAAAGCAAAACTTTCAAGTTCTAATTTACGTGGAGCAAGCGAATTATTACTTTCCTAGAACTTGAAGGAGGTATTCTTGGAATCTCCTCATTTACCAAGAAAAGAGAAAGACAATCTTCAACTGTTGAGAAGCATTACAAGTAAGCTATCCAATTCAAATAGTCCTGCCAGTAAAGCTATAAGTTAAAAATTGAAAGAGGCTGCCAGCTAGTTTAACAAAACTTAGCAAACATTCAATCACAAGAGAAAGGAATCCAATTTCTTGAATCTGAGCCAGGGGAAATCTTCTTAGAGAAAGAGCTCAAGCAAGAACATTCTTGCGTAAATGGATAAGCAAGGCAAAACGAGCTAAAACTATTTGGCAAGTGGATCTTTCGCTGGTAATAGTGTGCATTAAAATGGTTCAAGTTTTCGTCATATTATTTCGCCTTCTATTATAAGTTAGCGTAAGCACAGTTAGTTCAGGCAAAACTTCGATTTGATGAGTAGCAACTAGCCTGGCTCAGAATTGAATGCTCATTCTTCAGAGGATGACTTCGTCCAAGATGATGATGATGATGATGACGATGACGACGATGATGATACAGATGAGGATGAGGATTTTGTGAGTTCCCAAGAGCTCTTAGATAATGTATTCTTCGATCGCAAGAACTATGGTTCCACTAGAAAGAACGGCAGTTTCACAAATAGGCGAAAGAATAGCCAGCTAAGGATAAACCCAGCAAGGGAGCAGCATCTTGGAAGAGAAACATTTCAACAAAGAATCAATACCTTCGGATTGAGTGACATTAAATGGCATAGTGAAAGTAACAAGAGAAAAAGTGTCATAGGCAATCTAAATATAAATGGCATATCCTCTGCTATTAAAGAAAATGCAGCACCTACAAATAACACCCTCCTAAAGTTATCTACCAAGGTTTCAAAGCTTTTGGATGAGAGACTTCAATCGGAATTTTATCAAGCAAATTAGTGATTTTAGTAAACAATTAATTTCATTTACTCAATATCTATACTAGTGAAATATTATAAGATTAAATGAGTACTTAGCCTGTCTTAGGAGCTTGAATGAGAACCTTAGAGATGCTGTCTGTTAATTGATAACTCCTATTGTTATTAAGATTAACAAAAACTCTTTACCCTATATTCTTTCCTCAGTAAGCTTGCATTGCTTCTAAACATAATAGTTACTATCTGACTCAGAGACTGGAAAGGAAATCCCCTTGACAACTCAGACACTCGATTAACTTCTCACGCTCATGAAAATTGCTCGCTCAAATAAGATGCTTGTGATTGACGATACTCACATCAGACTTGAATCAAAGTGCCAGCAAGCACTTCTTCAACTAAAGCCTGAGCTTCCAGAGTTCAAATTTCCTCATGAACATCTACTTAAGCTCACAAAGATAAGTTTTTATCATAGCTCGTAATGAGTGAGAACTTCAAGACAGGTCTGGACTGCATCGAAATTATCGCCATGGAGGTCAAAGCTACTTAATCCATCACTAAATTCGAATTTGAAATGGTAAACAGATTCGTGCGCCATTGCTTGAGGACCACTTTCCCCGAGTTCAGACAGAAATACATTAAGGCTGTCAAGCAATTCGTTATCAGACTTAGAACTGCTTCAGACAAGGAGATTAAGAAGTATGCTTCAATTTTTAGGTTAAAAATTTATGTGAACAGCTAAAACAATGATCCCATGCCAGTCTAAGTAGCTGAGGTAGTTGACTTTTTGAAAAATCTTTTGGAGTTCATTGAGTCAAACTTGTACTTAGACAAGCCAGTGGAAGGGGCTCTTCCTTTGTTTGAGTTAGCTAAGATGGTTATGGAACTTTTTGGAGATTTCGAGTACAAGCTTAGGATAACTTCAGTTTTCCCTCCTTGCAGGCTACTTTCAAAGGCTGGACTACTGTTCAAGAGAGAAAACGAGACTGATTCAAAGAATGGCTTCTTCATTTTCCTCCTAAACTCTCTGAAGAGTACTTGGACTCAAGTTAGAATGATGATGATAGAATATTCTTTCTTCTTAGATTATGAAGAATGTATAGCTTTGAGATTCTTTGCAGGTTCCCAGACGACTATCCTCTCTTTAATGATAAAAGCTTCGTTAATGATGTCATATTGCAAACTGCACTTGAATTAGCAAACAATCCTAAGGCTATGAAAAGCAAAATGAAGGATGTGATAAATTCAAAGGTTCAAGGATTCAAAATCAATTAAAATGTATATCTGTGTAGAGTCAAAAGTCCCCAAAAGAGTGATGCTCAGTACTTTAGTAAAAATAAATCTACTTTTTGGAGCAATCAGGTTAATAAGTTGAAGCTTTATTTTCTCTGACTTTTGCAATTGGTCCTCAATTTTACTAAGAGTTAGAAACTCTTAGACATTTTGATTATCCATCTTATTGTAGAATCCTTGTGGGAGCTTTAAGAAATCTCGTTCTAAGATTAGCTAGAGATTTACCAAGCTTTCATACTCTTCCAGCTTAATCTAAAATTCAATTGAGTCACCTAAGTTTGAATTCAAAGTTATTAGATCTAGTTCTTACTCAAGCTAAGTAAATAAACTATTGTTTTCAAATAATATAGAGCTCTTTAATCTTTGATCTATTTTCTTCTAATTATTTAAGAGAGTCTGATAAGATAACCCAGTTCTAATTGATGTTGAAGCCACTCTTTGACAAAAGCTAATTGTCTATGGGTTCTGCCTTAATCTTCAAGGAATCGTATTCATCCTTGGAAGATTTATCTTGGTTTATTTTGTCAAGCCCATAGCTTTCAGCTTGCTTGGGAAAATTTCCTTCGAGAAAATAAAAGTTATAATAAGCTAAACAAAGATCTTCAGTGGTAATTTTGCCTATCTCCATAAGCTTTGAAATTAGCTGGTCTAGCTTTGAGAGATCAAATATGGACTTTTGCATCCACATTTTAAGCACCTTGATCACATCAATCTTCACATTTCTATACTAGTCCTTTGCTTTTACTTCACTTTACTACTAATTTTCTTTCTATTCTCTAGTCATCTAACTTGTTAGATTTTGGTATTTCAGAGAGTTTGAGAGCACTTCAAATAATTTAAGCATCACTGGAGCTATAAGAGGTTCAAATGCCTCGTGGAAGCTTGGGAATTACTAGTTATAAATCTTATTTTGCTATCTTTCGGCCATGCTTCTCTTAATCAAGTCATTTGCAAGATACACGAAAGCCACTTTCTTAGGCTTCCCGACATGCAATGCAAGGGTTGCCCATTTTTAAGCAATTTTAGGAATGATAAAGGGGCATGAGGCGCATTTGTCATTATGAATTAAGAAACTTCCTGAATCTTAGTTTAGGAGGCCTCAATTTATCGCATCTATTCTTCGCACTGCCTTAATGATTACTAATTAATTGCATTTGCTTGAATGATTTGATCTTGATGCTAGACATTTTGGCTATTTAAGAATTAGTTGGGGGCTTAATTAAAACCCTAATGAATTTACTGAATACTTTGATTTGCAAATTGAGTCTATTAGAAATTGCTGTCTGGTCTAAAATTAGTAGTGTAGGATGAATTCGTACCTAAGGGGTCAAAATCAGCACCATCATATTCCATTTACTCCTAGTTCTGTAACTCAGAAGATTAGTTGGGTATAGTAAAGCCTTATTCCATTTAAATATATGCGCACAAGTTTAGAATATGAAGCAATTATAATTAACAATTCTATTATAAATTTTAATAACTTTAATAATCTTCTAATTATAATCATTGCACTATCATAAGGCTATGCTTGCTGAAGCTTCAGCCATGTTTTTCAACTTACTATTCAAGAAATGCCTAAGCCACTTAAATTTCCTAGAGTTAGCCCCTGGTTAAGTTAATTTAACTACTCATGACATGCAAATTCAGTTTTTGAGATTCATCCTCAATCTCATTAATGGCAGAGTGAAGACATTCTAAGTTCTGATTATATATAGATTTAAGTTACTTTGATAAAGGAAGGCAAAAAAGAGGCTCTTCTGCATGGTCTTTTGTCATTCTTCAAGCATTTCTTCGATCACTTCACACTTCCTCCCTATGATAAACTTCCAAGAGATCATTTCCTCGAGTGGAGATCATTCGTAAAGGATCTGCTTTCTACTTGTCTTAACATTTCTCAAGTCTGCAAGGGACTTATTTCCAACAATAGACATATATAAATGGGAAGAAGCTTGAGATTTGCTTCTTAAATGATTGAATGGCCTAATGAGTGATGCTGAAGGCGTTGATGGAGCAATCGGAGAGATAAAGGTAGATTGTAGAGGACACCCCATTAAGATGGATGGAATGGGAGAAGGAGTAGAGTATGAGGACTATGAGAATCTTATTTTAGTTGGAGTGTGGCTAGCAATTAAAGAAGACGGACTTCTACTTTTCAACTTACTCAAGTGGTTGTTATCTTCTATATTAATGATTCCTTTTATATGGTTAGAATTCCCTCTTAATAGAGAAGATGACACCAAGCTTTTAGTAGATTCAGACATCCATCAACTGCATGTTATAATATTTTTAACTGTGTGATAACTTCTTGGATATGCTTTTCAATTTCAAGCACAGAGGAGCCATTGAGAAGGCAGCAGAAACTTTCTCCCTCTTTTGTCAAAAGCTACTTCAACTGAATCCCCACAATCATGCTCACATTGAATCAAACTTATTATGCCTTTTTATTTGACTGCGCTTACTACAAATCACTGCCTGGAAATATGCTTGATAAGGCTCTTGAAAAGATCACAACAGAAAACCTAAGTACCATCCTTAGAAGGTCTGCAGGTATCCCACCTACTATAATTGCTATCCTCAGAGCTGAGCCAATCTCAAGTGAGCCTGTCCTTCTCAACAAAACTTATTTTAGATAAAAATAGAGATTGCTTTAACTTTAGACTTCTTGCTTGAACTAGCAAAGAGCTAGAGTGATAAAGAAGATTCAAAGATTCATGCTCTCAATATCATGAGGTTCATCTTCTAAGATTTACATAGGATAATAATTTCGGTTTCTTAAATAGAACTGTAATAAGTGCTGGTTTTGAAATTGATTATTATATCTGAGAATTTAAAAGAAAATAATTCACAAATACATGCTCATTCTTGTTGGATTACCTTTGAATACTAGTTTAAATTAATAATTTTCGTTATAAATATATTAAAATGTCAGCCGCTGATGCCAGCCTCCCCATCTCTCAAAAAAAAAAACGCGATTTTACAGAGTTGGCACGGGAGGTCGACCCAGCCGGTTTGGCCACGGTGGCTCCAGCCTCGGCAGCGGCACTCAGCCGCCACCCTCCACAGCACTCCAGCTTGCTGACGAGGGAGCTGTCGCTCCAAGGATCCTCGGCCATCTTTAGCTCTCACCTCGGCAAGTCCGAGAGACCTCACCCAAGGTCAGTGAGAGAGCCGAGTCGTCAGCAAGCTGGAGTGCTGTGGAGGGTGGCGGCTGAGTGCCGCCGCCGAGGCTGGAGCCACCGTGGCCAAACCGGCTGGGTCGACCTCCCGTGCCAACTCTGTAAAATCGCGTTTTTTTTTTGAGAGATGGGGAGGCTGGCATCAGCGGCTGACATTTTAATATATTTATAACGAAATTATTAATTTAAACTAGTATTCAAAGGTAATCCAACAAGAATGAGCATGTATTTGTGAATTATTTTCTTTTAAATTCTCAGATATAATTACATTCCTCAAATTTTACTTTACTTTACTTTTCTTTACATCTTCTAAGATGCAATGCTTCGTCATGATGTGCAGAGATATATCACTCCAGCTATGATCCTCGCCACAGAGTCATTCTCTTCTAATTCTTGGTCCATCAGAAACTCTGCTCTCATGGCTTTCACTGCCCTGACTAAACGTATTCTCAACAATCTACATGTCTAAGATTAATTTGAATAAGAAATTACACCATTAAGTATTTGTAGATCAAGACCTCTCTAGAACTAAGGGTCTTTCAGTTTTCGATTTCTTATCTAAGTATGAGGAGCTTAGCGAATACTTCATCTCTAAACTAAAGGAAGGACTTGCCATAGAAGGCAGAAAAATCAAGAAAGAGGATAAAGATAAGCAAGACTTAGTAATCTATAGCATCCTTCTTTTGATATCGAGACTTATCCCTTCTTTCTAACTAGTTGAGTAAGCAGAGGACGAGGAAAGTAAATAGAATGAAGATAAGCAGAGACAGCAAATCAATAGATTTGAGAAGATAACTGAGTATGTTTAGCTCATAAAGACTTATGGAAGCAATGCCACTTATTTTGTGAGAAAGATTAGCGCGCAAGCTCTGCTACCATTAGTAAGGTTCGATTCCTATATCGATGAGATTCAAGCTTGCTTCTCAACAATTTAGCAATCAGTCTAAGAAGGCTAAAAGAAGCTGAGATAGAATCAAGCGCATGGCCTATTCATTAGGCTTCACTATAGAAATGTTTAGTGAGAGTAATTTTATAATCACGTCTTTGAGTCTGCATACTTCTAATATAGAGATATTGTCACTAAGCAACTTGGTCCAGGTCACTACGCTGACTTACCTACTCAAAGATCAAGAGAGGAAGAAACAATTGCTTCTCTGTTTGAGAACTTCGACTTCGTCTAATATTCGATGTGCGAGAAAGCTAGCTACTCAAGAATTAGCTTAGCCCTCTATGTGAAGGCACTTTGCAAAGTTGTACTTAAATTAGGAGACTAGAGCCCTCTCGGAAAGAGTCAAGAATTCTTGCAAAGATATAGAACACGATTCGAGCTTCTCTTAATTATATAAGTTGAAGGTTACCTTATTTGAAACAAGTGAATAAATTGAAATGCACGATTTAAACAGCTCTTACAAATTTCTTGAGTTAAAATTATTAACAATCTAAGTATGCTTCTACAAAGGACCTTGCAAGTAATCTTGTATTCTCGCTCTATATCTCGAGCTTTGAGACGATAAGCTGCACAAGAATTAAAGCAGCAAGCTCTTAGGGAATGCCTCCAGCAGCTAAAACCACAAATTGGCCGGATGAGCTACCAGGCACGTATGTGTCATCTTGGCAGTAGCTATAATCGTATTTCGCAGATCAAGTTACTCTCAAGGGACCAGCTTAGACTTAGACAAGTCAGGGTAAGAACGTCTTCGTGCTTTTCTACTTCGCCTGGTGTCACTCCTGCCAAGAGGAGTATCCCATCTTCAGAGACTCTTGGAATAGTATCATCTCTCAGTTCCCCGACTAGGTTTCCTTTGTGAAGGTAGACTTGGATAAGTGTGGAGATTTGAGAAAGGTGTTCCAGGTTAACAGATCACCCACCTTCGCATATTTAGGAACAGGAGGCCCTGCAAAGACAATTTTCTTCAATAAGTACAACAAGAAATTAACTCTCGAAAATATGACCAATTTTATTAAATCTCAGATTGTTATAGGATCGTGAGCCAATTTTAGAGCGTAAATTTATTTAATAAGCTAAGTTATTTCAAGTTATCTCGAGTAAAGAGATTATATAGACACTTTAATTGAAAATTATCCTTAATAAAAGATTTTAATGGTTGAAAGCTAGGAGATAAAAGCTGAGCTAAATGAAGATCCCGTATGGGATTTGACTTCAGAGAAGTTCAAAGGCATAATCGAGAGATAACTAAGGAATATTCCCTAATAGAGTGATAGAGAGGGAGATATTCAAGAATTGAAGGTATTAAATTGGAACACACTTTGCCAGAGGTACACAGATGGATTTCATGAAGAAACTTAGAAATGGGTGACTTGGGACCATCGCTTTCCTTACATAAAGTAGTAGCTTACTTAATTAGCCCTTAATATCTTCATAATATGTCTTCAAGAGATAGATATGCAAGATGAGTACAACGATTTCTTGGCAACTTAGGGCTATGAAGGTTATATAGGCATGAAAATTGATGGCATCATGGGGATTATTCATCCTTATTTGAGAACAAGTGAAATTGAAGCAGTCACTCCTGTTGAAAAGAGATTGTTTGAAAACTCTAAACCCTACTTTAAAATTACCAACATTATTCTAAAGAATAAGAATAGCTATAAAGAAATAAAGTTAGAATCCATTAAGAATATTTCAAATCTTACAATTTTCATATTGAGTTTAACCAAAACTATCTGATTGGACACTTTCTTCACAAATTTTAAAGCACTTTATGGTTGTAAACACTCATCTAAAAGCTAAAGCGGAATTCAGACCTCTAAGGATAAACCAGGCTAACTTTCTTATCGGAGACTTATCTTCTCTAAATTTGCCTAATGAGGAGTTCACTCATGCTCTTCTTAAAAATGAAGATCCAGGTGAAGAGCCAATTAGTATCATCAAAACCAAATTTTAGAGCGCTCTTGAAGAAGCTTTTGGAGATGAGAGGAAACATTTCACCACTTTCTACTTCAGAGAAAGAAATGATAAAATATGTATGAAGGACGAAGATCTTGACAAAAAGAGATGCTTGCATTTTATCAGTAAATCAGATCATATGGCATTAGTTGTATTTTTCTAGATTTTATGATTAATTAGCAAATTTACACTATTCGATCACACTTTATTAAAAATGGATCTTCATTGAAGTCGCCTGCAAGAAGAGTGAACTTTATATTATTTTTTAATTGCTCTCCAATAGATAGCACAGCCCATGATTCTTATTCATTCATAAAATATTATGTCAAAGTCAAACTAAGTCAGCTACATATTACCTTAAGCAATTTCTTTTAAAATTTTCTTCACAAGAAGACGAAAAAGCACTTCAAAATCTATTAAGAAAAGAGAAAGAGAGGGTGGAAGCGTTCAGAGAACTATCGACTACATCTTTTATTAAGGCAAGTCTGTTATAAAACCAATTGCTTATCTAGATGTGCCTAAGGATGAAACAATAAATCCAAATTAAGAGATGCTGGCCACATATCAACTAGCCCTCAGATCATATGCAAGAATTTGTCACAAATTATAGAAATTATTGTAAATCAATTTAAAAAATACTGAAAGACTTATTAGTCAATTTAACTCGTTAGTTCTTCCTTCACTTCTTTAATAATTTCAGCTTAATTTTCTTATTTTTATCCTCCTTTCTTTTCTATTAAAGCTGTTAATTCATTTTAGAATGCTAGGACTTAATCTAATTCCTGCTTTGACTCCACCTTGGTTTTTATTTTTAGAAGAGTCTGTTAGAACACTTCTTCTTGTTCATCATCTTCTTCTTCTTAGAAAATTAAAATAAGAACTGTAAAGAGTCTGCTAACAGCAATGAGCTTTCAACAGAGGCCTTACAATAAGTAGCAAATTGCTTAGGATTCTAGTTAAGGCAGTCAAAAGCTTGCTAGTTGAAGTGGTTCATTTATTCTCCATCTCTGCATTAGATCATATGTCGACTCAATTCTTTGTTTTCGTATAATATCCTCCATATGAACTAGATCAGCTCTAAAACGAACCCATCATGGACTTTTTAGCAAGATTTGTTTTGCAGTAAATAGGAGTAGTCTACAACTCCAGTATCAAAGTCGATTAAAGGATGGTAGATCTTATTCAGAAACTTCACTCTTGGAAACTAGAAAGGAAATTTCAGAGGAAAGATCACGATGAATTTGAAGATACCACCTTCATAATAGCCACTGCGTACAATTAGAATTCCATGAAACTCTATTAAAATAAGTGTAAGATCACAGATTCTTTTTACTCATTATAGGTCTGTCTGCTTAAGGAATTTCTGGCGTCAATAGCATTCCACTTGGCAATCCAATGCTAATCAGAGTCTTGCTAACAATATAATTAATTAAGCTCAAATGGCTTACTATAGCTAACTTAGTAGTACTTCTCTTTAAATTAAGAAAGCCAGCTCTGAACTATTTGCTTCTTTGTCGAACAATTCTGATGCATGCCTTTTCTTTTGATTCATTTTATATTTAAATTTAAATTTATTTGTTTTTTATCTGTTTTTAATGTTGAATCACATTCTAGAGATTTAGAAAGTTGAATGGAAATAATTAGCAGCTTTTTTATTTGAGCAAGCGTCTCTAGGTTCAAAGTCTGGAAGTTGAATTCTTCTTTAAAAATAAAAATGTCTTGCTGTCTGTTCTCTCATGTTTTGAGACTAGTGAGTCCTTAGCTTTTGGACTGCTTCCATTTCTTCTGAGTGAGTTAAATTTCAAATCATGAACATCTTCATCCATGCTATTAGTGCCTACCTTATATAAATGTACAGTTTAAACTTCATCCTGAGTGGTTGGCTATCTTGATCGCCATCCATAATCTTGGCGTTGGTGTTCTATTCTCTGGCTGAATTCATTCCATAAACTAGATCAGTCTTCAAAACTTCTACATCATTGAATTAATTAATAAAGATATATGCATTTGATTGTATCATTCTAGACTTGATTTCTGGCCTTTTGATTCCTCATCAAGTAGGCATCTTAGCTATCAGTCTAGATTTAACTAGTATCTTCAAAAGGGTTTCTATTAGGTCTATTTCTAGGTGAATCATGCTGGCTGCCCATTACTTGCTCATACAAGCCGTTAGAAACATTTAAACAAAATATTCATCTAGGATAAAAAAGCAAGATTATATAAAGCTAAATTGCTCTTCCTGGAATGGCTAGAACTGTTAATTTTCTTAATTGAGTCATAGAAATTTTTTACTGGCCCAAAGAGAGAATCCCTTCCTTAAACTAACTAGACCTGGTTCTCTCCTATTTTAGAAGTGAAATTCAGGGCTTTGCTTTAAATAACATTCATGGGTGTTGTTTACAGTGGATTCTCAGGTCTGTTTTCTTAAGTCCCTTGTACGAAGCTCTGGGTCAAAATAATAAGAATCAATAAGGTCATATTCCTGACCCCACCGTTGAGGGAATTAGACTGCAGAGTCATTCTTCTTTTTAGCTTTTAAACTGAGTCATTAAATACCTCTCTATCTGATTTCTGAATAGTCATCTTCCTTTCTGCTTTTGCAACTATAAATATAAATGAATCTGCATTTATAAACTTTGTTCCTGTAAGTTCCTTCTTCTTTGTCGTTCATTTAGTCATCACTGTCACTACTGGAAATTTGAGGAGAACCGTTAGCTCCTCTCATGAATTCCTTAGCATTCTTCAGAAAATATTCTAGGTCAGTGTCATCGTGCTACTACCCAACTGCGTTTAAGTTGATCTCCTGTATCTAGCCTCTTTGATTGGCAACAAACACTCTTCCTTGTTCAAGACTGATCTCCGATTCTAAACACACTATGTTAACAAATATCAACTATGAATTACCAAATCTATAGAAGTGAATGAGCTTTGAGTACTCAACAGGTTTAAGTGGTTTGCGAAGGTTGTAAGTAGGAATCTTATTTACTATAATGCGGTTGTTGTTAATCTCGCCCAGTTGATATAAATTGCGTAAGTAGTTGTAGCTCACTTCATTATCGTGTGGGATGAAGAAGTGCCTCACTTTACCACTAATCCTGGACCAGATATCTGCTAGTCTCCCATCTAAGTGCACAAATACTATGTAGTTGTAGAAGATGAAGAGATTTATGATCAGCAGACCTAGCTATATGATGAAAGTCAAGAAGTAACCAACAAACCCAGATGAACTTGACTTGTTATAATAGTTGTACAGCTTAAAGAAATCGCCTTCCCAATCTTGAACTGCGAAGTCTATCACTGCGATCAGGAAAAAGTCAAAGATAGTGGCCAAAGAAAACCAGGCAATCAGACGACAAAAAGATCGAGGGAAGCAGTAGATATACTTTTGAGATAGATAGCAAACCAAAATCATCAAGCACAGTATAATGGTGTTTGAAAACACTCCGATTGTAATCACTGCCACTTCTTGACCAATATTCCAGAATGCGTAATCAATATAAAGCTTGTACCAACTTAACTTAACACTAATGACAGGACAGTTCATCGCTTTCAGCATCAGGTACTGACCTAGATAGTGAAAGGTCATTCTCAACCATATGACTATGAATGCTATCAGCGTTGTCTCTATGAAATTGAAGAAAGCTAGTTTTCCCAATCCTAAATCACTCAAGAGCTCGCCAGTAACATACTGCATTTTCCTCATCGTCAAATCTTGAGCTTCATATGTGCTTCTTAAATCGTAGGAACTTTGATTTACCTTATACTTATACCTATGATAGTCAATTTTGTCATCATCTCCATAGTAAACCTTCACCTATTAAGCTGCATTCAATTTATTGCTAATTAAATTTACTGAGGCTCTTCATCATTATCAAATTCACTATCATCAGAATCTTCTTGATTCCCTTCCTTGACTGTTTTCTCCTTCTCCTTCTCTTTTTTCTCTTCCTCTTCTTGAATCATCTTAAGTTCCTTATCTTCTTCCAATTCTTGCCCTCTCGTCTTATGCTTGCTCTTTTTCTTCTCTTTCGAGATTGGAACCTTAAATTCAATTTTCTAGTTGTACATTTAGAAATCGACAAGTTCGAATTTCTTCACCTCTATGTACAAGTTAGCAAGCCACTCATCAACATTTCTGATATACTTCTTCTCAATATCTTTGAATTTATTGCTAGTGAAATCTATAGCTCCATTTAGCAGCGGTATCTTAAATTTTCCTTCGTTAATTTGGAAATCTCCATTCACTAGAGGGAATGCGCCCCAAGCTGCGATGTAATCGTCGTGCTAGGTTTAAGAAGAGAGCCAAATAAGCTCAAAGATGAGCACATTAGAAGGTTGTAAATTCATGTTTGGAGGTACGATGAAGTAAATTTTGTGGCCACCAAACTTCATTTCTTCAGAATCGTGCTCAGCTTCGAATTTTACAAGCTTTGTATGCTATTTACCAAAGTCAATCCACACTTTCTCCAATTCCTACTAGCTGTTGGGTTTTGAAAGCGAACCTCCTTGAGGCTTATAGAGAGAATATCTGGCAATCTTATCGAAGTCAGCTCTTCTTTTTGCCTCTTCATCCCCTTCTTCGATTTAATTATGAGGATTGTTTACACCAGCGAGGTGTTAAAATGAGTTCTTTTGACCATTTGAATTTGCATGAATTCTATGTAGATCATGATAAATAAACTAAGATTCAAAAAAATGATGTTCAAAATTTGTACCTGCTCCAAATTTAACATGTGCTTCTTTAAAAAAATTTTAATATCTAAAGCTAACTATTTAATTGAACTTCTTCGCCTTAATTATGATGATGAGTGTGTTTTTAGACTCCGTTTGCAGGATCTTCATCATCTGAATCATTCTAGAAATAAAAGAGCGATTTTTACTTAGAAAATTATAAGCCGCTTTTCTTCATCGTCTTAATGTATCTAGCCACTGTTGTAAATTTGGGATCCATCCATTTGCATCATCGACGATCGATCTTGAACATCCTTGGCACTTGAGTACTTTGAGTTATTATGGAAGAGATCTCCGTTCTTCAACTTCTCCTGTTCTTCTAACCTTAACTTCTCCTCTTCACTTTACTTTAGCATTTCTTCTCTTTCTATTCTTGCTTCTTCCTCTGCTTTGACTCTGCTGCCATACTCTAAGAACTTGTAGTACATCTTATTTTCAATCATCCTGTTAAGAACTCCTTTTATAATACTAAAAAATTACTCCGCATCTTACTACGTAGTTCCCCTTGGGCACTTTGTCCTTGAGTCCTCGAATCATCATACACTTTATTTCCACTGGCTGCGGAGTTTTTAACCACCTAGCTCCTATCTTCTAGTCTCTTATGCCCTCGAACAGCCTTCTCTTTTTATCGACATCTCTTTTATAAGGTGGGATCTTTCTTATTTGAGACTTTGAAGTACCTTCATTAGACATAATCTGAGCCTTTATTTTAGAGTTGAGCTTCCCAAATAGTCTGGTCAAAGCCCTCTCTCTTTCTTATGCTCTATAATACTGTTGACAAACTATATTAAAACTTACTTAAATTCATAATGAGCCTCTAATTCCTCAAGAGTAAGTCCCCTTTAGCCAGATCCCAGTAGCAACTCACTCTCGCTTTCTTTTTCATCCTTAAGTAGAGTGATCTTCTACTTCTCTACCTTGCGCATTTGTTTTTCCAGCCTCTTGAGTTCATTAAACTCTATAATGGATTCCTTTTGCAGCATTTCCTATGGATCTAGATGCTCTATGTCCATCTCTTTAGACTGCATTTGAGATTCGAATATGTCCTCCAACTCTGTATAGTTGGTGTCCATTCTTTCCAGCTAGCTCTGAATTCCATTGATATCTCGCACAAGTCGCTTCTTCGAATGATCCTTGACCTCCTCCTCTACGTTATTAATTACTTTATCAGGGTCAGTCAAGTCGACTTGGAATATATTCAGCTCGTCCTCATCAATGTCATCATCCCCTTTTCCTTTAGTATTCTTCTTCTTCTTTTTCTTTTTTCCGCCCTTGCCGTCTTCTTGCTCTTCAAGTGCTTTATGAACTTTCTAGAAGCGCTCTTAGTAGAACTTAGAGTACTAGGGCTATTCCCTCACATTTGAGAAGTTCATAGGCATATCTGCCACCAGACCCATTCCTGAATTGTTAGCACTGTCCTCTTTGTCATTCAGCAGGTTCAAATGGGACAGATTAGATTTGTTATGCATATCGTATCCTTGACCTTAACCGCCGATGTCTTCCTCAGCTATTATAGCCCTAGCATTTCCTAAAACTTCAGAGCCGATGACTGCGCTGTATTTCATAAAGTTTGCCTCAACAAAAATAAGAGAAATCACTTAGATTCTTAGATTCAGAAGCTAAACGAATTGCATTTTTGGAGCTGGGTCTGCTACCGATATCATCCTTCAAATTTTGAGTGAACTATTTTTAAAGGATGGACTTGGGAGTCTGCTCTCTGGAATTCGATTGCTGATTCATAAAGGGATTTGGAAGGGCTTTCTCAGAGAGCTTGCTTCGTTAACTAAGGCTGGGTCCTTCGATTCCACGATAAGAGCTCTTTGCGCTGGGAGTTTTATTAAGATTATAGAAATTAAAAAAAAATAAGAAAATGATTATCTCTGATGGAATACAATTATTTTGAATTAATTTATCATCTCTATATTACTCAAAACAAATGAAGATATATTTTAAGGATGAGTTTAATTTGATGCTAAATCTTTTATTCATTGTATACTATCTAGAATTGGCCTTGGGTTTTCAATGGCCACAAGTGGAGGAAGAGTAGGTATAACAGACTATGTCTGCTCTTTGAGATCTATCCTAGCATTAAAAAAAAAACTCACTAACAGCTTCCTCCTCTTGTTCCTCATGATGATGGCTGCTTGGTCTCACTCCTATTTCCTGAGCTTCATCATCTTCATTAAGGTCCAAATGCTGATCTTGATGATCCTCGTGATCGCTGTGTGAGTGCTCCCCTTCATTGTGCTCTTCTTCGAGTATGTTCTTCTCCTCTTCATTTTTGGAAGCTCTTAAGTCTCCTTCAAATTTGAGTGTAAATAACTTGAAACTTCTTCAGAAAAAGAAGAAATAAAGTGAAGGCTCTCTAATTACTTACCTCTCTTCTTTTTCTTTCCCTTCTTAAATAAAATTAAAGCAATTTATAGATATGATGGTAAATTATTTTCTTTGCTGCCTTTCTCTGGTAATTTTTAGTATCTGGTTGTTGTACTTTAAAATATTAATTTAACTTTTACGTGTAAATATATTTAGACTTTGGAAATTGAATTGTAAGCACTCATAACACCACCAGAGTGCGTTTCCTGTTTTTGCTTTTAGCTTTTGTCTCTCCTTGCAGAACTCATTATTAAGTTTCTCTCTCTTATTTTGATTATAATAAGTCCACCTATATTTTATTACAACACATCCTATCTATAGTTACCAATTTATAATGATGACAGTAGGTTTAGAAGAAGAAACTTATTGATAAAATTCTTTGGAAATGAATTAAGGAATAGTAGTTAGCAGTCTCCATATAGCACCATTGAAAGTTGATAATTAAATGATATCATTAGAAAAATATGCATTTGAAAGTTACCTGTCAGTGCTAGATGAAATGATTGACTCTCATCACAAAAGATACATGACTTCTGGCTTTTCATTAACCTCCTGAATATATTCCTAATTAAGTTGAGCTACCTCCCCATCTGATAGTTTCACGAAGTTCTTTTTAGCAGGCTTTGGAGCTACATTTGGCACTTAGCCATACCCATGAGCAGGAGGACCCGCTGCTGGAACTCCCCCGTAAACTGGAGGAGGCGCATAGCCCTAAGGAGGTGGATAGTACTATCCGTGTGCTGGACCTTGAGGAGGTGGGTAAGCCTGTTATTAAGGAATGGGAGGTGGTATTAAACCTTGAGCACTCTATTCGGGATTGGTAGGTGGCAGATGTGGCTGAGGAATAGGAGGTGGTGCCCTTGCTGGGAATTATTGGCCGTAAGGAGGAGCATGGACTGGTGGAGGAGGGTAGTATGGCTGCTGCATGGCGTAGGGATCATAAGCGGCAGGTGGATAGCCTCCATAAGCAGGTTGGGGTTACTGATAGTACCCTTGGTAGTAGTTATTATAGTCGTATCCCTAATTAGCAGGAGGCACTCCATAGCTGCTTCCTGGAGAGGGGTGATGATAGTTTCCTCCGGCGCCTCCATAGCCACCTCCCTAGTTATAGCCACCATAACTTTGCTACTGGTGCTATTGATGGTGACCACCTCCATGGCCACCATGAGAAGGGCCTCCTCCAGCTCCTCCTTCTCTCCTCTGTATTGCATTTGCTTGGTTGATTCTCATTGGCTTTTTGAACAAGTAATGTCCCTGCATCTCTACCATTGCTCTTTGAGTTTCATCTTAAGAACTGAACTTTACAAATCCGTAGCCTTTTGAATAGCGAGTGACGGGATCGACAATCACCTTTGCTTATGTCACACTTTGATAGCGCTTCTTAAATTCATTCATCAGCATCTAGTCATTCAATCAAATTAAGATATAATTTAATGAAATTATGATGCTTAGTAAGTATTAATAATCCCAAATTTATAAGATAGATTGACGTTAGGGTCGAGATCACCAACGTAGATTTGAAACTCTCCTGGAGGCTGAGCTTGCTAAGGAGCTCCACCCATTCCTCCTTAAGGGCCCATCTATCCCATAGGTGGCTAATTCATTTACTGTCCAGGTCCACCTTGTCCCATCGGACCGCCGGGTCCCATAGGTCCAGGTCCCCTCAACCCTCCATTCCCATGTGTAGCCCAATTCAGTTTATAGCTTCTGCTTGTGCCAGGAATGGGAGATCCATTCAAAGTCAGGTAGACATTCTTTGCCACTTCATGATTTGGGAATTCCACAAACCCATACCCTATAATAAGTTCAGTTAATACATCTCATTTTCTTTATATATGAGTCTTACCAACAGGAGTATTTTTTAGCTTGTCTCTAATAAGTTTTACTGTTTGCACGGAGGCAATCTATTATAAATAAGGGAAATTAAGAAATCAACATGAGGTAAGGGCTTAATAAGATGTGAAATTATGTTCCTAACATGCGACTACTCCTCCACCTACCTCTCTTCCCCGCTTCAGAGCCACCATAATCTAAAATCCTCATTTAGTAAACAATCTCCAATCGACTCACTCAAAATTAGTTCACCTCTATGACAATAAACGCAACTTAAAAGAGCATTGAGTAATGCTGGAGAATTTGATTCCCTCTCGCCATCCAACTTTGGGACCACTTCAAGGGTTCTAAATTTTAACTTTCTAATTTAATAATGCAGGCAATCTAAATCAGAAAATAAATGAGAGGTTGTTGAAGAGGCGGCATCATTAACTTACCCCACTAAATAAGCTTGCAACGTGAGTCTCGTCCATCCATGGCTCTACGTCTCCAATCCAAAGCGTCTTCGCTCCTAAGTCCGCCATCGCTATCTTTCCTTGTGTAATTACTAAAATTAATTATAAAGCGAGAGGCAACAACCAACAATTAATCTAATTTCTCTTTTGGTAGCTTTCTGTCTTCTAAATTTGTGTTTTAATTAATTCTCAATATTCACCTCAAATTATAATTAGACGTTCACTAATTAAAGATACATAGATCATCTTCATCATCATCATCAACTCAAATTCTTCCCTTGGGGGTGGCCTAATGTCGAATCTTGGGATTGATTAGGCTTCTTTTGGCTCAATAAGTTCAAGCCAGCATTGGAGTACTCCTTAGGGAGCAGAAGACTTAGGCGCAAAGAGAGTCCTCTCTTCAATGGGCTTTTTGTTTGGATACTTTTCTCTCCACTCTTTGTTGAAATATCTGTCCTCCAAATCTATTTTAGTGAAGCCTATCAGATCTTAAACTAAAACTAAAGAAGATTAATCTGGGAAGTCAAAGCCATCATCATCCCAGCATTCAATAGAAAGAGTTGAAGCTCCTGGAAGACTGCAAGGGATATCATATGAAGTGAAGAAGCCTGGATTACAAGTCTTTGGTCTCAGAGATTACTTATCGCTGATAGTTGTAGTGCCTAGTTTTATAATGAGGTAAGGATCGCTAGTAGTTGTATCCTTTGGTGTTAAACTTTTCCCCTTTAAAACGTAAAGCCTAGCTATCAAACTATAAATGGAGTTTTAAACACTCGCTCAAATACTTACTTCTTGGGGGTTATATACTCCTAAAAGCGCTTATCTAATTCTTTACTTTGCTGTGATTTATCCTTTATCTTTATGATATTCTTGAGGAGGCCTGTAGTCTCTAAAGTGTTAGCAACAGTTTTGGCCATGAATCCCATCTTTCCTCTTGTTTGTCCTCTCTTTATCTTGTAAATATCGAAGGGCGGCTTTCCTATGGTATCTTCAAGTTCATCTTGAACAGTCTCTCTCTCTACAAGCCACTCTGGAGTTTCATTCAATTTCTCATCAGGCTAAGAATCATAGTCTTCTTAATTTTCCATGAACTTCGCTCTCTTTGGAGCCTTTTGAGCTTACTTGCTCTTTTATTTCTCCAGTTATATCTTCTACATAGACTCATCTAATTTCCTCTTCTTCTCTTCCTCCTCTTTTTGTTGATCCTCCTGTACTTTTCGCTTATATTCTTCTATCTGTTGCTTTTTCTTCTATTCTTTGATGGTCTTTGATAAATCCTCATGATCCTCTTTTTCCTGGCGCTTTTGGATACTGATAGTGCTCTTTGGCTTAGAAAGCCTTAAAGGGTTTTCATGGATATTCTATTCGAATAGATGTGCATTGGGGTCTTTAATAACACCTTCATTAGTGACATTGCTCAGTCCATCCGTTTAATTGGTAGCATGAGGCCCCTCTTATATGCTAAGAGGCAAGCCCTCTCCTTTCGTGCCTGGAATTGCATTAAGGTTAGAATTGAAATTTGATCTATTGGATTAGAAAGCCTTCATCTTGTCTCTCAACTGTATCTCATTCGTTTTTATCGGTTTATTAGACTATATAAAACAAAGATAGATAGATGAGTAAATACTTGTCCTTGCTAGGGCTTTTATTCTTAAATGCAGCAGTCGTCTTTTGAAAGTGTCTCAGCACTTTTCTGCAATACTTCTCTAGAGGTATATTCGCAACACCGAGAAGTCTGCTTCCTAAGAATCCCATCACATGATCGTAAGCATAAACTGTAAGCACAGGAGAAAAGTCCAACTCCAAGGGAACATCTATATCCAAAGAGAGTACTTCAAACAAGTTGCAAGCTCCACCAATCACTGCATGCTTGTTTGAAATTATAGGCTCCTTAGTGTCACCAGATATATCGAACTTGCAGTAGATCTTTTTCACTGGTAGCAGATTTATAGAGGGGATGATATCTCTGATACCTATCAAGGCTAAAGAAAGGACACCTGGAATAGTCTGAGGAGATATGTTGATCTTGTTTACTGGGAACTATAGAGGATAATAAGATGCTACGAGTAATTACATATTCTCTCTCATGCAGAGGGATTATATCATAGCCAATAAGAATTTGCCCTTCTTTGGCTCCAGTGGCATCGAAAATTAGATCATACCATTCCGGATCTTTGTGAGTAATGACTGTGCGCATTTTATGGTCGACTGGGCTCTCAATCTGCGAGGTCTTTTTCTCAAGATCTATCCAAACTCTTCCGAGCAAGTCTTTCTTCTCACCAAACAGACCCTAGTCTTCATCATAGATCAAAAGAGATATTCCTGGCTTAGGATACTACAAAGACATTAAAAGAGAAATGAGGTACATTTTTGTCATTAAAAGGAGGGAGGCTGACCACCATCTCAAGAGTTTCATAAAAGCCAGGATTCAATGTTGAAAAATTTGTAAATATTTTGAAATAATTTAAACTTAGATGTTTCATACTTTGTCCTAGACTTTGCTTTCTTTCCTTGACACCTCGCAATAACAAAAGGATCAGCAGCGCCAGTCTCATCAGCAGGTGGGAAGTCTCTGCCCATAAAGATATGCACATGAAGCAAGTAATCAACATAGTCTTCCTGAGATCTGAAGATATTCGCAGGAATCTGATCTTCAATTTCACGAGCATACATCTTCACTCTAGCAGAAATTATTCCAGGAAATTGTTCATCGTCTAGCTTGTCTACGGATTTATCTTCTTCTAATAAGTAGCTCTCAATTTCGAACTTCTTTCCTTTAGTATTGAGAATGTCAGCAGCTTTAATTCTTTTAAAGCAGATCCTTGAACCTGGTTTTTAATCAGAAGCAAGATAAATGATAACGTCGTATATGTCTTCAGCAACTTCAGGTGCTCTGATTTTTAAGTCTGGAAGCATCTAATTCCAAATGGCTCTCGAGTTATCATTCTTAACGACATTTGATGTCATTTCATAAGGACCACAAGTGACATGGATGCAAAAGTCATCAAACTCAGGCAGTTCAATACCTTCATATAATGCTACCTTTAAAGTGTATTCAACTTCTCTAACATTAGGACTTGGATGGCCAGGAAACTTATAATCTATATGAGATTTAGTCTATATCTTGAGTGAATTATAAATTTGAGATCTTTGGTTCCACTCTTTGGGTTTTCTGCATTATTAGACTGGACACTATAAAGGAATCTTCCTCTGTAAGTCGAACCCTTTTCACCAAACTTTGTCATCAAATCTGCGTAGTCACCCTCTGCAGTAAGTTGTGGTCCGTAAAGATTAGCCCATCTTGGCCCCATGCTCTTGTTCATGATGTCTTTGAAGTTTATATAATGCGTTCCTACTCTCTTATCTGAGGCTAAATCATCATCCCAGATTTCAATTTTAATCTTGTTATTCATACATGGCACCTTGCATGCCAAAGAAAGTTCCTGATCGAATTCTGGATTTCTATCATCATTGATCGTTTTCGACTCTGCTTTCGCCCCTGCAAATGATATCTTAAAGTAGGGATCCACATTATTCTGAACTAAATCAAGAGGAGCTAAATGCTCGGCTCTGTAAATTCCAAACTTTACTATATGCCCCGACATCTTCACACGACCTGGCGTGAATAACTTAATCTGACCGTTATCGTTTCTATCTTTTAGGTCTTTGGAGGGATCATGAGAAGGAGGTTTATCGCCAGGCCCAAGCACGTTTATAGTAAGCTTGAGAAATGCATTAATCGCTTGTGTCTCATCAGTTTTGTCTACCATAGCAACCCACATCCTGTAAAGCTCGTGATCCTTGTTCATCTTGTAAATGTAAGCGACATCAACTGTGAAATCTCCTATCAGATTGTTACTGCCGATGAAATCGTGATCTAGTAGAGAAACCTTAATCATGCCAGTTTCTAAGTCATCCAATCTAAGACCGTTGAATTCAAAGAAGAGTAGTTCATTGAAAATGGGATTGTTCGTGCTGCTTTGATAGTTTGTCATCTTAGTTTCGCCCATTACTTCGACCTAATCAATTAACTTCAAACGAGACTCTTACCTCAATCATTGGATCAGGATTCTCTCCCTCAATATATTGTGCTAAGAGACCTCCTCCACCTGCTTTCTTTCCTTTAATATCTTTAGCCTCCAAAATGTGGATTTGTATTCGATAGTCTCCAGGCTTCATTTCAATCTATTTAAAGGCTATTAGCAAACTGCAAACATGAACATTCTCTTCTTTTCTCATTAATCTTTCTTACATCTAGTTGATCACTCTGCTCTTTTTTAGGTTGGTTCGCCTCTCGAGGTACTTTCTTCTTCTTATCATCTTTGTCATCATTCTTGAGAAGAGGTTGCTGTTCTTTAGCGCTCATAGTTGCTCACTGCTATTCTAATTGTTTTATTCCTATTTTGATTGAATAATTTTGAATTCATTAAACCTAACGCTTAAGTCCCGGCGAAGATTGCAACTACTATGATCTTATTTCATGTTAGAGAATTGAGTTGAGGGTGATTGTTTATGAGACAAGGGACTGTGTATTCAGAGACGAAGTTACAAAGTGCAATGACCTATTCTTGACTGGAATCTATAATGGAAAGAAACTTGAGACTGACACTCACTGGCGTTGCAGGACTAAGGGATCATTCAATTGGCGTTGGAAGTATTAAGTGCATCTTCCTCTCGATCCTGATGAAGATTATGGAAAAGATGTGCTTCAACTTCAGATGTGGGATAGAGATGTAACTGACGCAAACGATTTTAGCAATTTAAGTTCTTACAATTTTTATTTGGTAGGAGAAGCCTCCATCCTACTCAACGATGAGTCATTCAGGATGCTTGATAAGTAAAGCTTTTTGTAAGAACTAATTCGTTATAGGGTCTATAAGAGGAAACAGAGAATGACCATGAAGAAACTTATCGATCCTAAGAAGAATCTCACTACTGATAAGTTCTGGGTGGCTTTCACTCATCCGGAGTTTATGGACGCTAACGAGAACTATATACCTCAAGGCTATGCTATGATATCGATTGAAATCTTGCCAAAGCCTCTAGCTGATGAGGTGCCTTGTGGAATGGGAAGGGATGCGCCTAATCAGCACCCTGTTCTTGCGGAGCCTCAAGGAAGACTATAATTTGTAAGCTTTGCCGATTTAGATTTTGATATTAATTAACTCACTCAATCTGTAGGATTTCTTCTCCCCTTGGAAGATGATAAAAGAACTTATTGGGCCTGAATTAGCTAGAAAGCTCTGTTGCATCTTCTGCTGCCTCGCTTGCACAATTTTCATAGTATATTGGGGATTCTTTTTCGCTGGAGACATCTTAGGATCTTTAATTGCCTAAGCAGTTAAATGATCATTCAACAATTTTTCACACTTTACACTTTAAATTTTCTCTTGAGTGGAAGACAGTTGAGGATAGTAAATTCGATAATGCGAGTTAAATACTTAAATTACTACTTGACTTTGATATCATTTTACACGATTTCTCCTGCTAGATGTCTCCATCCAATCTTCCCCAGATGTCTTTATCTCTGATTTTGCTAGGATTGGTTGCTCTTTAACCACTACTTCTTATTTTAACTCAATTTTGGATTATTGTTGGCCATTTTCGATATATTCAGCTTGGTTCTTTGGTTTTTTCTGCTTCTTTTTCTTTTAAGTTGCCTCTTTTGAAGCAACATTCTAAGCGGGCTCAACAGCTGCTGCCTATTTTTCATGTTGTAATGCTTTTACATCAATAACTTTCTTGCTCTCTTCTCTTTATTAAGTGTTTTTCTGAACAGCCTCTTATCCATTTGAAGGTGCTGAATCTTACTCTTCTTAAGCCTTTCTCTTATTTTCTAATCTCTGTGACCTCCTAGGCTGCTGTTGCTTCTCTTCTAATACTTCTACCTGTTGCTGCTTTTCGCTAATCTATTCTTATTCTGAAGTGGTATCTTGAACTGGCCTGCTCTTTCTGGTCTTAACTTCTTAGAAACCATCATCAGTCATGCTTTTAGAGAGTTGAGGTTGGCTATTGACTTTAACTTATTCTGGCTGCTGTTTTTACACCTACTGCACTTTAATTTGCTTGGGCTGCTCTTCTTTCACTTTAGGTTGTGCTGCCTGCTTCTTTGCTTTTGTATATAAATTCAAAGATAGAGTGCTTTAAAATTTGAACTATTATCTTTGTAGGACTGTTTTTAGTGACTGAGAGCGTATCCTCGAGATGGGGCTCTTCATCAATGCATTCTTGCATCTTGATGAGTTGCTGCGTCTTGTGGATTCTTCTCTCCTCTAAACTCTGCCTTCTCTGCTGCTCACTGCCATGAGTTCTCGGGGTTTCATCTCTAGTTTAAACTAAGACCACTTAACTAATAGAAGAAGATATTATGATAAAGTTGGTTGCTGGGAAATTGGTGCTTGTGTGGGCTTTGCTTAACTCTTTTCATGTTCAGCTGCTTGTTATTAAGTTTTGGTGGCTTGTGCCTTCTGGTTCTTTTCTTCTTCCTGGTTTCGCTTGTCTAACTAGTACACCATTCATAAATTACAAACACACATGCACCGATCAAGACCTACTATTTATAATTGTTTGATGATTGCTGAGATTATGCATACGCCCAGAGCGAACACCCCAAACCACATGTGGAAGTTCTCCCATCGGCAATCACACACAAAATAATATGACAATTTCTCATTCACTTATTCATTCATTTTATTTTCTATAAATGTTGAAAAAGATTTGCTATCAAGCCCATATTATTTTATTTATTTTCAAGAATATATGAAAAGTACTATTATTCAAAGCAACTCTCATCCCTCCCTCCTTGCGGCTAGTGGAGAATTTAATGGATATAAATTAGATTGTATAATTAATAATAAAAAATATGATTTCTAAAGCTGCAGCTCTCTTCCAGAGACACTCAGGCTCCGCTCAGACCAAGTACGCCGCCTTGACTGTCGCCCATCAGAGAAACTTCGCAGGTGGCGGCCCCAAGAAGCCCCACATGCCTGCCACTACCACTGACTTCGACCTAGTTTTGGTCGGTATGTATATTTATATATAAGATTTTGCTACTCAGCGAGTGAAGTCGCTCTCGAATCTTGTATTTCCTCTTCGTGGCTTCACTCGCGAGCTTATCATATCATTATATTGCAATATGCAATCCTGATTAACATTATAAAAAATAAACATAGGAAAATGAAGACAGTGAAAATAATTATCATAATTTGTGCCAATTTTCGCAAGTGAATACTAAAGTGTTGATTTTTAGGTGGAATGAACGCTGCTGCTTTGACTAAATTCATCCAGCAGGATGGCGTTGACTACAAAATGGCTCTCATCACTGAGAACTCCAGATTCATCTTGCCCCAGTCTTACTTCGCTGTGTCCCACGGTCACATTGCCGAGCTCAAGCTTGAGAGTGGAGCCATCTCCGCCCAAGTCGAAGCCCTGGTCCAGAATCGATACCTTCGCCAGAGTCTCTGAATTCCTACCCAACGAGAACAAGCTCAGACTCTCCAACGGCAGAGAATACACTTACAAAGCACTCGTCCTCAACACTGGATTCTCCCACTAGTCTAACTACATCGAGGGCCTCACTGAGATGGAGCACAACCCAGAGAGCAACGTCTTCGTGCACGCCATTGACAACAAGGAGCGCATCCACAGAAACTACTACCACGGTTGGAACCACAACAACGGTGACTTCATCTGCTACTCTCCCAAGTTCCCATACAAGGGTGAAGGCACTGACTTCTACGCTCTCTACTACGAGCACTTCCTCCGCCAAGATATCCTCCACGGTAGATCTGCCCGCAATGCCAAGATCCAATACTGGACCCCCAACAAGGAGATCTTCAAGTTCCCTTATGCCAACGAGGTTGCTCTTGAAGAGTGCAAAAAGAGAGGAATTGAGGTCTACTTCGGATGGGAGATGATCAAGCTCCACACCACAGAGCACGGACAGAAGATCGCCACCTTCAAATGCGTTGAGACTGGACAGACCATTGAGAAGGACTTCTTCACTGCTGTTATTAACCCTCCCAGCAAGCCCCAGAGCGAGATTGTGAATGCAGGCCTTACTGATGCTGAAGGTTTGATCGATGTGAACCCATACACTCTCCAGCACAAGAGATTCGAGAACGTGTTCGCTCTTGGAGATTGCCTTGGAGTCAACAAACTCTCATATAATTGGTTCTGCGATTACTACACTTTCAGATAAAGTTTACCACTAGAACTCAGTCAGCTGCTTTCTATCAACTCCCCATCGTTAAGCAGAACGTGAAGCAGTTCTTGGAGGGTAAAGAAGCTCAACGGAATCTATGACGGCCGCACCTTCATGCCTTTCCTTTTGGGTCACTCCTATGCCTCCTCTTTCGAGCACTTGTATGACTTCGAGCCCACTGCCACCAACCACATGATCCCCCACTACGGTCTCTTCTCCAGATGGTATTTCGGCCGCATCATCAAGTCTCAGATGCAGCAGGGTGAGAAGCTTACCAGCTTCAAGAAAAACCACGGTCCCCCATACTGGAGCTTCGAAGCTAGATACTCCCCAGTCGAGAAGAACGAGTTCCTCCTCAGAAGACAGATCCCAGTCTCAGAGGTCAAGATGTTCGAGCCCAAGGTTAGAGTGGCCCACGACGAGCACCATCACCACTGAGGAAGCAGCTGAGGGTGTATTGCCCTTGCGCACTCACTCGCTTTATTTAAAATAATAAATAGCTAATAAATCCTCTCCATATTATTTAGTCACTCTCAATTATATCTTCTTCCCACTCTTCATTCTAAGAAGTTAGATGATTATGTTCGAAGAATTTTATTGGGGAAATTATAAATCATTAGAAGTATTGAGATGTCTAAAAAGCCAGTGGACGCCAAGAAGCAGCAGGAGGAACTCAAGAAGAAAGAGGCAGAGGATAAGAAGAGACAAGAGGAGGAGAAGAAAGCTACTCAAAGCAAGAACCCATCAACACTGACTGCAAGTGACTCTAAGGGTAAACTACCAACTAGCAATTTAATAATAGTTACTCTCTCTGTGTCTATGTGTGTGTATGTGTATTGATATAATGAAGCAATTAAAAGGGTGGTGCTCAGCCTGAGTAAAAGGATAAAAACGGCAAACCTATTAAAGGGAAGGAAGGCACATTTATAACTGACCATAAAACACAAGAGCAGAAGGAGGAAGAGGAACGACTACGATTGGAGGAGGAAGAGCGCATCAAAGAGGAAGAGGCAGAACTCAAGCGACTCGAAGAGGAACAGAAACAGAGGAAGCGTTAAGAATAAGTAAGTCTCAGACTTATAATAAACCCATCTCTCTTTCTCATTCTTCATAATTATTGCTTCCCTTGAGACTTATGTTAATCTTCTTGTTTTAGGCAGTGATATTTGAGAAGTACCTCGAGGACAGTGGTTTATCTCTCGCCTTCCAGATAATTATGGCCGAGGTGATCGCCAAGAAAATCCCAGAAGACCAGATCTTTTAATACACAGCACTCAGGTTAAGATAAATTGGGCAAGAGATGGACTAGATAGAGAGGAAGGCAGAGGAACAGGCAAAGAGACTGCAAGAAGAGTAAGAAAGAGCCAAATAATTGCAAGCGACTTAGGCTCACCCAAAGCCAGGACAGTAACCGCCGTAAGCCCAAGGCAAAGGACAACCTCAGCCTGCAGGAAAGGCACCTCCTGCTTAAGCCGGGAAGCCTGGTTAACAGCCTCCTGCTCAATAACAGTAACCACAGAAAGGCTAGCCTCCCGCACCTGCTGGTAAAGCTCCACCTAAAAAATGAGGCTAAAGTATAATCTATATTATAAGCTTATTCATTTGATGTTGACTTTCTAATCCAAAGTAATTCATTTTCAAGTATAATAATTTGAAAAGAATATGATAACAAGTCTTTAAATAAAAGTTCCCTTAATTCTTAGCTAAGTCATGCATTTACATTCACGCAATTTTTATTACATGTGAATCTGTTGAGGTAAAAAGATTTATTTAAGATTGTACTTGGGGACCTTAAACTTCTTTCTAGTGTAGGAAACCAAGTAACCTTAAGTATATTTATTATACTCCATTAAAAGAGAATGTTGTAGTTTAGTCTTGCTGCTTCTTTAAAAAGGGAATCTCTTTGACTATTGGTTCTGGGAGCTCTCTGCTAGGGATCTATTTAATGGTCTCCATTTCGTGTTGAGGGTTTCTGTCCCAAGTGTCTGAATTCCACTAGCCCTGTACGGACTTCTTGCTCGACACTACCTTCACTGAGTTGTGATCAAGAGAGGAGTGGCCGAATGTCTGATTGAACTTTATCAAGTTGTGAAGCACCTCTTTATCGTCCATGGAGCGGAGTGGCTGGTCCTTCACAAACCCATTTATATAGGTGGAGGAGACGTAGGGGTGAGTGGTTTCTTCTCATGTAAACCTCCAACTTCAAATGCTGGTTCTTTTCAAGGAAGTCAACTAGCTGCTGAGATTTGAGAAGGTCGCGAACATCCTTGGGAAGAGCCGCCGAAAGTCGCAGAAATAAAGACGCAAGTTTTTGAGTTAATAAACACCTCTGCTAACCATTAAATTATTTAATAAACTCTGCTGTCTTAGAGAAGAAAAAATAGTTATGATCTGCTAAAGGGTTTATTATAATTCCAATTACATTACAAGAATAATCAAATCGTAAGTAATCTTCACGTCTACAAAACATTCTATTTATTTCAAGCGCTTTCGAGAAGCTCCACAAGGCCTGGGTCTAGAGCCTATTCCTCGGATACATTTTGAGCAATTGCCTGTGCAGTGTCGATATCTAAGTAATCAGCAAGGTAAAGGAGGAGTTGTAGATTTGCATATTTCCTTTGAGAGGGTTCTCCCTTGTGTCTTTTTAGAAAATCTTGGAAGTCCTTTTTAGTGGGCTGCTTGCCAAATCTATTGTGAACAGGGAAGTCATAGCTCTTCAAATAGTTATAGTCTTTCTTGGTCTTTGGCTGACCATTAGCAAGTGAGACGATGAAGAAGTCGGGCTCAAATTCCTTTGCAGGCTTACCCTCTTTAACGACTGAGGGTATCATCTCGTTGGCTGATCCCTCTCTGAGAGTCATTTTCTTACGAGACTCTGACTCTCCGAATATATTATCCCTTTCCAAAGCTTGGCACTGATCAGAGATCATATAGCACTCGATTCCTATCTCAGATCCGTCTCCCTTGGGCTTCACCACCACTGTAACGAACTTGCTGACTTGGTATCCTTCAGGGTGTTCAACCTTGTATTGCTCCTGGTACTTAGCAATCCTTCTTACCTCTTGAGAAGTGAGGAAAGTATCGTGATTAATTGAAGTGAAGATCCAACCAACTTTTTCAAGAGTAAGAGCTTCTGCAATCCTGTCTACTTTAGTTGACAGAGGATCCTCCAATTCATTCACTCCGTTGATTTCTCCAATCTGAGGGGGTTCATAGAGTGCTTCAATATTCACTCTGACTCCTTCTGGATAGTTGGGGTCCTCAGAGTAGTATCCATAGAGCCAAGCCATTCTTTGCTCCATGCAGCCAGTTTGCTGCCAGCTGCCCACAAACTGAGACATCTCTTGGAAATTCAAGAAGGAAACATAGTCAACATGTCTGAAAGATTATCTCTTCAATACAACAGCAGGAGGAAGACACTTGTTGCACATACCCTCTGGGAAGGGTTTGTGATTGGGGCACTTGTAGTTAACTTTGTAGCTAAACTGTTGCACAGGCATGCAGTTCTAGCATTTTTAGTCAGGCTTGTGCATACCCTTGCACTTTGCTTTCATCTCAGAAAGGAAGTGCTCAAAACTTTCGTGCTTCACATTTGCAACTTCTTGAGTTTAAAGGCAGTTGGAGCATTTCTCGTTAGGACCATGCTTACATTGATGCTTAATTTCCTTCACCATATCCTTCGTCACTCCAAGACAGTTAATGCATTTTCCATTTGGACCATGACTGCAATTATTTAATCCTCTTTACTTCATTAATTCTTGAAAAATTTAAGATTGAATGAGATCTCTTGACTTCTTCCTCTGAAAGTGGCTTTGACTTGTTCTTATTGGGGCTGTTGTTTCCACCTTAAGTTGTAGTTCCGGGCCTTGTAGAGGTATCAATTTGTGTCTCTCCGCTGCTTGATTACCTTTTCAATTCTTCTGCCTACTGTTGTGAAATTTTTGGTTAAGTACCGCTCACAGCTGCAGCATTAAACTTGGTCTCCTAATTAGCAACATGCAACATATCTCCATTCCTATTTTATCACTTAGAATTTACCAGATTAAATTTCTCGCCAAGAACTCTTTCTTGAATTTATCATCAGAATACAACTAAGATTATTCTCTCCACATTAGTCTTTGTGAAAGCTACATTCATTAACTTATTTACTCTTTTTAGGGTATAGATTTCTTTCTCTGATTCCTAAACCCATTCTTTTTAATATTTCAATTTTTATGCTTATAGCTTTAGAAAAAGAGATGTTTGACTTACCTGCTTGCGAAACGACTCTCAGAATAATTGTATCACTCATTTTTGAATTAGATTTATAAAATTCTCTCTACTAAGATATTTGCTTTTTCATTGACGATGTTTCAATACTCATCAACTGTATTCAAAAGGAGTTACTCCTGTGAAAATTAATATTATCATCATTTTTGAATTAGATTAATTCCTAATAAATTATAATTAGCCAAGTATATTTTAATTGGAGCAATTAATCTTAAAAGACGCTGGGGGTAATAATAAGTTTAGTAATATATTACTAATTAGAACTCTAAAAGATATACTTTACAAAAAGGTGTTGAGAGAATTGTAGAGTCTCATTGCTTGAAAGCTTGAAGAAAGACTCTGAAAAGTTGATTTCGTTGTTGAATAGTAAGATCTAAAGTCTTTATTAATGTGCATAAAGTAATAAATATGCTCGAGCTCACTGAAGAGGGAGCCCTCTATGCAGCAAAGGGAACCCCAGAATATCAATATGCCTCTGGTTTGGTTCTAAATACTCCCACCAATAAGGCTGAATACGATAAGTAGGTTGGTGCAGAATTAGCCAAAAGTTTTCAAGACAAGGAAGGTATCCTTCCGATAACAGAGATCATCATCGACTGTGAAAGCACATAGGAATACAAAGAGCTGATAGCTTGAATATAAGGAATACTTTTGAAATATCAAAGAGATAACTTAAAGTCAGAAAGAAAGTTCTGATAAATGAACTACAGGAAAGCGATTACGAACAGGTCACTAAGGGAAGTAATTACTCTCCTGTCAGAGTAAAGCTGGAAGCAGATCTAACATATGACATGATTAGAACTGGAGCTTGGAAAGATGCAAGATTCAAGAGCTATAACTTCAACTCTGTAGGTGTTGTTCCCGAGGGAGGTCACCTTCATCCTCTCCTCAAGGTAAACCAGTTATCATGTGCTAAATAGGTATGTTAACAAAGTTAGTTTTAAGACAGCATTTCAGAGAGATTCTATTGGAGATGGGATTCAACGAGATGCCTACTAACAGATACGTTGAGAGCTCTTTCTGGAACTTTGATACCCTCTTCTAACCACAGAGTCACCCTGCTCGTGATATGCACGATACCTTCTTCCTCAAAAAGCCTACTCACTGCAAGGAATTCCCTCAAGAGTATGGACAAAGAGTCAAGGATATTCATGAGAACGGTGGATTTGGATCACTCGGCTACCAATACAAGTGGTTGAAAAACTTGGAGCAGAGAAATCTGTGGAGCAGCACATCCTCACTCTCCTTCACGAAAAAGAGACAATTGAAGACACCCACGCACTTGCAAAGGAGTTGGGAATATCTCATGTTGAGCTAGATAAGACTCTTAAGAGTTTGTTGGTTGAAGAATACGTGCATCTACAAGTAATTGAAAGTAAAATGCTCGAGCTCACTGACGAGGGAGCCCTCTATGCAGCAAAGGGAACCCCAGAATATCAATATGCCTCTGGTTTGGTTCTAAATACTCCCACCAATAAGGCTGAATACGATAAGTAGGTTGGTGCAGAATTAGCCAAAATCGGTTTTTCCAAGGCTATGCAGAGGAAATGGGTGCAACTCGTCCCAGACAACAAGGAATTGATCAATAGACTTGCTGAGAACCTTGAGGATACTGAAAAGGAACTACTTTTGAAATATAAGGAGAATGGAGACTTAGAAGCTCACGACAAGAAAGTTCTCGATCAAATGAAAAAGAGAAAGCTTGTAACAGTGGCTACATCAAAGCACTACAAGGTCACTAAGGGAAGTAATTACTCTCCTGTCAGAGTAAAGCTGGAAGCAGATCTAACATATGACATGATTAGAACTGGAGCCTGGAAAGATGCTAGATTCAAGAGCTATAACTTCAACTCTGTAGGTGTTGTTCCCGAGGGAGGTCACCTTCATCCTCTCCTCAAGGTAAACCAGTTATCATGTGCTAAATAGGTATGTTAACAAAGTTAGTTTTAAGACAGCATTTCAGAGAGATTCTATTGGAGATGGGATTCAACGAGATGCCTACTAACAGATACGTTGAGAGCTCTTTCTGGAACTTTGATACCCTCTTCTAACCACAGAGTCACCCTGCTCGTGATATGCACGATACCTTCTTCCTCAAAAAGCCTACTCATTGCAAGGAATTCCCTCAAGAGTATGGACAAAGAGTCAAGGATATTCATGAGAACGGTGGATTTGGATCACTCGGCTACCAATACAAGTGGGACCCCAAGGAAGCCAGCAAGAATCTTTTGAGAACCCACACCACAGCTGTCAGCTCTCAAATGCTTTACAAGCTCGCTCAGCAAGGAGAGTTCAAGCCCATGAAGTACTTCTCCATAGACAGAGTTTTCAGAAATGAAACTCTTGATGCCACTCACTTGGCTGAGTTCCATCAGGTTGAAGGACTCATTGCTGACAGAAATATCGGACTCTCACATCTGATTTCACTACTGAAGGAGTTCTATGAGAAGATCGGAATCAAGCAACTTAAGTTCAAACCTGCTTACAACCCATACACAGAACCATCCATGGAAGTCTTTGGGTACCATCCCCAACTGAAGAAATGGGTCGAGATTGGAAACTCAGGAGTTTTCAGACCTGAGATGCTTAGGCCTATGGGACTCCCAGAAGATGTGAGCGTGATCGCCTGGGGTTTGAGTCTAGAGAGACCAACCATGATCTACTACGGCATTAACAATATTAAGGATCTCTTCGGTCACAAGGTCTCACTCACCTCTACTAAGAATAACAAGCTCTGCTACATCAATCCTCAGTGACAACAAGTTTACACATCTATCTGCCTTCTCTATTAGATTTAGATTAACTGAAATTAATTCCACTTTCCAATCGATTATAATGATGGTGATGATTGTGATGAAGATGATGATATCACTCATTCATGCTAATATTGAATACCGATATTAGCTTGAGCCTGGAAAAAGCACACAAGGGCATTAAAATAATTTAGAGCTTTAATAACTAAACAATGTCATATTAATTTACAGTTGATAAAGAAAGCTGCGAATCAAAGGAAATAATTTAGCTACAAATTATGAATAACCAGGAGAACGGCACCTCATTAAACAATCATTCCCCCTACCTGCAGTCCTCACTCAAAGGAAACAAGAGTTATCAAAACAATATTCATTAAGATCGTGTGAAGGGACTTGAAGTAGATCTCAAGCACGGAGTAGCACAGGGAAGTAATAACAACAGGAATTCGCGCTCTCAAAGTGAAAACAGACCCAATTCTAAAAACCAGAGAAGCAAATATGAAACATATCATTATATTGTTAAGAGAAGGCAAGATTAAAATTCGGATGAGGAAGAGGAAGAAGATTAATGCTTTAATGGATCAGATAGCGTGGAGGATGATGATGATGACGTGGGAGAAGATTCAAATTCTATGTGCGACGAATTCGATGACTCTAGTGAAGATAAGAGTATGAATATGTTATATATATATTTTTGAATTTATTCTCAGTAAGTAGTTTTAAACAAGGAAATTTAATGAGCATTCTACATTTCTTAGACTAATTCATTTATCATATTATAAAAAGGGATAATCATGAATATTAGGTCAAAACACAAAGTATATGAAATGTGAGACTTACGATAACAAGGTCAAAAGCAACTTTCTCATCGCCAATAAAGGTTCCACAGGCTAGGGCTCCAAATTACAGTAGAAGTCTTAGACTTATAAAGTGTAAAAGACTGGCTAGTGGCCTGCCTTATCTTCAAGCTCCTAGGATCAAAATGGTGATAGTGGTTTAATTAAAAGTATACAAAATATTCATTAAATTCTAAGTAAGTTCATAAGATCAAAGTGAGAATTATAGCTTAATAGATAAGCTGTCAAACCATCCCTTAGACAAATTGATTCTCGCCATTCAAAATGCGAAAGATAAGATCGATAGAGGGGCTGAGAACGGAGAAGATTTGACGCCCAAGGATGATTTACTGCACAACAATCAATTCTTCTCTAGTTAGGATGATCTCAAGATTAAGACTTTCTAATAGATGAGTGAATATGGTCTCTCTTTAGAAGGAAATAACTTTTCATTTATGGTACTATTTAAGGACAAGGAAGTGATAAGATTAAGGATAAAATTAATAATAAGTCCCCAATTTAAAAAGGAATCTATGATAATAAGGGTTCACCTCTCATGGAGGGTAGAGAAAGACTCCTCCAAATGAACATGCCAACCATTAACATTGACTTGTAACCATAATTTTTGCTTTTTAGGATTGAGCCCTCCAAGCAACCTACAGGTTTACAGACATTCGCTCAAATAATTGCAAACCCGTAGCGCCTTTTACAACTACCGGAGGGTGAAGATGAAATAAGTAAAACTCTCATAAAAAAGGCAAGCATATTGAGCAACGAATGTAAGATTTATATTGATTAATTAATAGCTTTCTCTAGTTAAGCAAGTGGAATTTGATCTCATAGAAAATGAGGATGACATGGCTGAAAAGTATATGCTCAAAGTTTAGTCCCTTAAATAAGAGAAGCAGGATAGAATGAACTCACTCAAATCGAGAGGGGGCTACAGTTCAGGAGGTGGGGAGGAGAGCAAATAGAACTCATTAAAGTTCGAAGACAGGCAACTCAGCTTGATGCCCAAAGCTGGGGTTAAGACCAGACATGATTATCTGAGAAAGTAGTAAATGGAGAAAGAAGCCAGAATCGGAGATTACGATGACATCTAAGATATATAATAAGTAATTGTATATGCATCGCATTATTCTTATTATAATACTGATAAATGAAGATATAAACTCGAGCGATGGCAGTGACTTAGAAATAGATGATTATTAGGATGGAAGCAGGCAAGATTTAGACGCAGAGGAGAGTCAAAACCTCATGCTTAAATAACACAAGAGCGCCATGATTAACCACAATATCAGAGATGATACCTTCAAACTCAATCTTTAAGAGCTGGAGGAAAGCGAACAGAACTAGAGTTTGTAACAAGGTTCTAAGCCCAGTACACAATAAAAAATTAAATCAAGCTAATAAAATAAAAATGGCATCGATGAGTAAAGTCATACTTAGTTGCTGTCTCCATCAAGCGGAGCTGAAACAAAAAAGAAGAAGAGAAGAGTCACAGTTATTTTTAATTTGAGATTTGGGATTCAATTTTATTTGATGAACAGTTTTAGTAAAAAAGGGTCAAGGAATAATGCAATCGAACACGTCAAATATAGAATCTGGGGTATAGCAAGTAAAAAAGAAAGTTATTAAGAAAAAATAAGCAAGCTTTAAGAATGGTGGTGATTTAATCAAGGTAAAACAGACAAGTAACGATCCATCCACTTTCGCAGATCCTGGATCTTAAAGTAGTCCCAAGATTCATCTCTCTTCTTTGAATACACCTTCGACTACCTAGATCCAAAACTCGAATACTCTACTCTCAAATATTCCTTCCATGCTTGACAAGTAAAAATCTCATATCCATTAATAGAACTCTCATTTGTAATTACAATTCCCACAGCTTTCCCCAGAGAGTTCTCAGACCATCAAAAAGAAGAAAGCTTCGGGCACTTCATTCCTTGATAAATATAAGAAGAACTTGAAGTAGTATAATGAACTTGTCTTTGCAGATAAGTATTGGTATAAATTTGTACACATTTAAATGAATGAAGTTCCATATTAAATTGCTTTTATTTATGAATACTTCAAGCAGGTGTATGCTGAGAATTTGAAATCTGCAATATTTACTTTCCCCAAGTTCAAGAGAAACTACTCAAAGAACTATGCAAAAGTACAAAGTTCGTTTGCTAAGTATTGCACAAAAAAGAAAACTATAATCTTCGATATCGATGAGACTCTTGTCTTTGCAGCTCATAGTCCAACTGAAATGCCTACAGATTCTGTGGACGCAACCATCTAAAATATTTTATTCCTTGGAAATATGGAGTTGAATTTGTATTTTTGTATCCGAATAAAGGTGAATAAGTATGGAGGGGCGCAGAAGGCTTATCTATCTTTCCGACCCTATTTATTCGACATGCTAAATGAATTATACGATGACTTTGAACTCGTTCTTTACACAAATAATTTATATTTTTCTCTCACATCACATTTAAATGTGGTTAGATAAATAACGTGAAATTATTTTTTGAAAAAAAAAACACTGTTGGAACTTAATCCTATGCAAAGGCTTTTTCAGAAGCAGTTCACAAGCACTACATGGACAAATTTCCAAAGGGCCATCACATTTATCATCAACCATGTGCAGATATTTAAATTTTATATTTTTTGCAGAGAATAACTTCGCAAAAGAGTTTAGTTTATTCGACCATGTTCTCTCGCTTAAGTAGTGCCTGCATTCAGTGGAAAACGATCTATACATTAAGGATCTAAAAATATTGGAAATGGGCAGAGATCTCAAAGATGTAGTTATTGTTGATAATAGTGTCTAAAGTATTTCATCATATATGAATGAAATATCATATCATAGCTATTGTAATATATAATGGAGAAAGTTATATAAAGTTTCTACTTACAGCTGACAAATGGGATTCCTATCTATGACTATGAAGGTGAGAAAACTGATAGCGTGCTTCTAAACCTCACAGCGTATCTTAAGTCTTTTTTAACTGTGGATGATGTGCGCACCAAGATCAATAAGGATTTTTAAATCATGAAAATTCTAGAAGAGAATGGAGTTTTGGATAAGATAGATTTGTGAATAATCATTAGATTTTAAGCCTCGTCCACTATCTTTAATAAACAATCATTATGAAAATTATTTTATCTGTAAAAACTTCAAATCAATTCAACAAGGAAAGAGGCTTGAGTTATTAAAATAATAAATAAATAATATCATTAGTAATCCTCAATTTAGCAAATTTATATCTTTTTCAAAATATTAATGCTTCTCTTTCTCTCTTCAAAAGCCCAATTAAAACTATAAAAATTTATGCTAAGCTCCAAGATTTTTATGTCATATCTAGTGTTAAAATCTTATTGACTTTTTAAATTTATCTATGTCGTGTCCTGCTTTAATCTCGCTATCATCCTGAGAATATAATCTATTTATTAAATACCATTAACCTAACCAAAGATTTGTATCAAAGAAAATGAGCACTGCATCAAACATAAAATTTGTGAAAGGTTAAAAGCCAATTGTATATATTGTGATATCAAACATGCTTTTCCAGCAATCAAAGAGATATTTCTCCAGACAAGCTATGAATGGCCGCGGAGTCGTCATCGTTGGCGGTCGCAGAACTCCCATTGGATGCTTACTTGGCCAACTCTCTAACTACAGTGGCCCTCAACTCGGAGCAATTGCTACTAAGGGAGCACTCAAAGCTTACAATGTTGATCCTAAGGAAGTAGAAGAGGTCTACATGGGTAATGTTATCTCTGCAGGTTCAGGCCAGGCCCCAGCAAGACAGGTTGCCCTAGGCTCAGACATGAGACAAGATACAGTTTGCACAACTGTTAATAAGGTATGCGCAAGTGGCATGAAGGCAGTGATGTTGGGAGCAAGCGCAATTAGACTTGGAGATAGAGACATCGTCGTGGCTGGTGGTTTCGAGAGCATGTCCAAACTTCCTCACTACGCATACATCAGAAAGGGCACTGGCTATGGTCACGCTCAACTTATTGACTCTATTCAGTTCGACGGTCTTACCGATGTCTACAACAATATTTTAAGTCCCAATCTTATTTTTATTTGCTAGTCAATATTCTGATGGGAAGTTGCACTGAGAAAATTTGCTCAGAGATGAGTATCACTAGAGAGGCTTAGGATGAATTTGCAATCAGATCTTATCAAAGAGCTAGAGAGGCTCAAGAAAAGGGAGTCCTAGATTGGGAAATAGTAGATATCGTTGAGGAGATTAAAGGAAAGGAGAGAAGAATTAACAAGGATGAGGAATGCTAGAAGTTCTTGCCAGAAAAGTTCCCTGCCCTCAAGCCTGCCTTCGCTAAGAATGGAACCATCACTCCCGCTAACTCTTCAAAGCTCAACGACGGAGCCTGCTCTTTCATTCTGATGAGCGAGCAAGCCGCAAAAGACAGAGGACTCAAGCCACTTGCAAGAATCCTTGGCTATGAAGATGCTGAAGTTGCCCCCATTACATATATTCTTCTCATTTAATTCTATACCCATCGATTTCGGTATTGCCCCTTCAAAGGCTGTTTCTTAACTTCTCAAGAAGCTTGGCATGACCTCAAAAGACGTTGACTATCATGAAATGAATGAGGCCTTTGCTGCTGTAGTCTTGGCAAACATGAAACTTCAGGATTTAACTGTTGATAAGGTGAATGTTCACGGTGGAGCAGTTGCCCTTGGTCACCCTATCGGTATGTCAGGTGCAAGAATTATTCTCTCACTTATCAATGTCCTCAGGACTAAGAATGGAAGCGTTGGAGTTGCTAGCATTTGCAACGGAGGTGGTGGAGCCTCTAGCATCGCAATCGAAAGACTCAACTGAGTTTGAGCTCATCTTATTAAAGTCAGTAGGCCTACTGCAGATGGTTTTCAAGTTATTAGTCTTAAGAACTTCTTACAGAAAGTGGCTTATTGACCAAAATGTCTCTGACATATCGGAGGATTCGATGATGTATTAATTATTTAAACTTTATGTCGTATTCTGTCTGATTTGGTTGGGTGGTTGTTATAGGATGGAATATAAGAGAGGTTATCATTATTTAATATGAGCTCCAAAAAGAGATTAAGTTAGGACAGCCAAGATCAGAGAAGATCAACTCCTCAAAAATCTCCTCAGGCTCAAAGATCAAGATAAAATAGTGCAGTCAGCTAGAAGAGCGAGAGAAAAATCTCCCAGGTCTCTTCAAAAGAGAAAGTCACTGTTGAGAAAACTTTAAGTGAAGAGCAAGAATAATAGCTACATAGTATCGAAGAGGACTGCAACTTAGTTTAATCATAAAGTGTCATCACTTGTAGATGAAACACTAGATATGGTATTTGCTGTGAGTGGAAATTAGATACTCGCTTATTCACTCTCAACTGGCATCTTGATAAATACTCTGAGATCTAAGAGACAGCTATTGGCTGGTCAAGATAATACCTAGGTTTCTAAGGGAGATGTTCATAAAGCAAACATAGTCGCACTGAACATCGTAGACGATAAATTATTAAGTCTTTGCTCTAAAGGAGTTCTTGTTGAGTGGTAGCCTAAGGAAGGGAAACTTTTATAAGTTTTTTATTGATATTTATTTTGAAACTATAGAACATATATGAGCTTAAGAGTTGTGGGGAAAGATAAAATTTGCAAAAATCGAAAAAGATAAAATTGCTACATATGACCAGTCAAAGAAGCAATTCAAGATATTCGATACTTAAACTAAAAATCTGATCCATACAATTACAGAGGCAGATAATTAGCAAGGTTCTGTTAATTAAATCGCTATTGAGAATTCTTCATTCGCCTTACATCAAGGGTAGATATCTTAATGCTAATTTTTTATTAAGGACAAAATTTTTAAATGCTTTCGACTTGACATCCTCTAACTTAAAGCAATAGACTTTCTAAAGAGAAGCCCTTCTAAAAACTTTAGACATCAATCATGCTTTGAATATCATCGCGGCAGGAGATATCTATGGTAAAATCTACCTCTTCCATATTTAAAAAAACCAAAAGCAAAATGTGATAGTTTAGACTTTGCACTGGCACTCTCAAGAAGTTAAATCTTTGAAGTTCTATCCTAGCTCACCTTTCCTACTTTCAGTTGGAGCAGAGGGCGTCATAGTTTAATGGCATCTCGAAACCCAAGGTAAAAGTTTTGTGAGTAGAATTGGCTCTTCCAAACTTAACATTAATCTCTCTTTGAGAAGCCAAGAGTACTACTCTCTAATTCTGGATGATAACTCCCTAAGAGTAGTAAGATTTGATAACAACAAAACTCTCTTTAACGTAAGAAATCTAACGGTCAACCATACTTCTCCTTCAACAGTGCAAGGTTCTTAGATGATCGTAGCTGAACAAAGTGATCTTCTTTTCTATGATCTTCCCTGAAGGGGGATTAAAGGCAAGTGTGGACTTTCCAAATAAAGCAGAGAAACACTTCAAACGTGAGTGGTGATATGCAATCCAATCATACTGAAATTAAAGCATTTGCCAATAACCCCCGATCAGAAGAATTTGATAACCTTTGAATCTCTGCACGACTCAGGAAGTCATAAAGACATCTCTATTCAGGCTCTTAAATTCTGGAGAAGAGAAAATGCAAGCACAGACTCATCTGACTTTTAACTAGTTTAACTTGTGCATGATAAATATTAGTTTATTCTATTTAAATGACCCTTGCAGAACTCTAAACGGCTAGAATCTTATTTTGAGAGCAATCAACAACTCAACTCTAATATGCACTGATGGAGCAGAAATATTTGTCTGGGTATAAAACAGCATCACTCATCAATGGTTGGTTACCGATCAGTTGCACTATAAAATTTATGAAATTTTATTAAATTGTATAGATTAATTTTTCTATCAAGATCTGAGGGTGGTGGAGATCCATTCAGATGTAAAACTTAGGACCTAGAATAAAGGTTAAATCCCTAGTTGTATGGTGCTACTTCATGAAGGAGGAGTTGTGACTTACTGGGACTAAGAAAACTACTTCAGATTTCTCTACTCATTTAAGTTGGTCCTTGGAAAGTGTTTAATTACTTCATTTTCCCCTTTTAAAATTCTAAGGGAGGGACCCCCGCAAACGGTGGAGTCGAAGTTTGGAAAACCACAGGCGACTCCGAAAAGCACTGGTGGGATTTGAACTTCAAGAGGTCCCGACATTCAAAATAACACCCAAAAGGAAAATTAATTCATTATCTCTATGGCTTCTACAGACACTTAACAATCTGCTACTGACTCTATTTTGATATTCTAGTTTTCAAGACCTCAAAATCTTGTTTACTACTGGAATATATATTACATTCCATTAGTTTTTTTTAATAGAGTTTTTTGGAAAGCTCAAATCGCCTTTGAAACTTTCAAGCTTTGCGAATAGAAAAAGATCTCTTTCTTGCTGCTAGTGAACAAAAACCAAGAGCTGACTAGAATCTATCTTGGAGTTAATAAGGGTGAACTTAAAAAGATCGCTCAAACAAGAAGACTATCTATGGAAATTAAGTTGAATGAATTTGAAAATGCTCAATAGGATGGCTTGCAAGCAAACTATTCTTTGATAGCTCAAAAGCCAATGGAGGGATAGACACAGAAACTTAATTTTATAACTTAAGGAGCGAGTCACAGTCAACCACTAGGAAGCTCAACTTTAAAGAATAGATCTAGCTGATTAGATTCAAAAGACTACTGATTTCCTAGCTATGCCAAATTTAGGATTTGTTTAGACTCATTCTTAAATGAAATGCTAATCACATCCACATAGCAAAAAGGTTTTGGCTTGTTTGATTTGAAAATGAGTAAATTTAAAATTGATGATAATACAGGATTCAGAGGTGCTAACCCTGAATAAGCTGATGACGAGGATATGGACTATGAATATGGATAAGCAGATTCTAATTCGACTCATGGGAATCATCAGTAGAAAATGGAGACTGAGCTCACTGATTATTTTCAAAACTCTGGAAATGAAAGCATATCAAAGTTTGAAATAACTCATTCCCTTCTTTCTTAATTAATTAGTCATTTGATAAAAAAATCCGTAAATAACCCTTAAGTAAGTTTACGGAATTTATTGAAGGGTAATTGTAAATACTTTTAATTTCTGGTTTAAATTTAGCTTATGGAAGCTACTAATATTACTTCTTAATGAACACATATAGTATTATACTTACCTAAAATGAAATAGATGCATTCTTTTTTTGAATAGAGTATAAAGCCTTCAAATTACTATAAGTTATTAGTTGACTTATGAGAAGTTGGCTCGATATAGTGGTATAAATATTTGCTTATTTGTAGTAGTACTGCGGCTATCACTCGTGTGCGGCTGCCTCTTAGAGGTCTTGGAAGCTGAATAGCTCCTCAACCAAGAAATTGAGACCAAATAGCTTTCTGAAAGTTTTGATCTATCTAATGGCTGGCCCGAACAGCTGCCTTTCCTGCTCTGTAAGCTTAGGTTTTGATTGATGGTGAGTGGGGCTTCCTTACTTGGCCTACTCATTTCATAATATAGAGTAGAATAAAGATTTGAGGGTTAGGACTGCAGCTGCTGTTAGATGTTACCCTAAGCAGATTGCTGAGTCTTAGAAGTGGCTGATGATAGTTTTTACAACATCTTGGACTTTAACTGATGTTAAATATATTTTTCTTGTTCAATCTAGAAAATATTCCCAAACTTTAATTAAGAAACTTAGTGTCTTTATAATTTTTATCACTTGCAATACTATCTTCGTTGGAAATAGCTTTTTATAGATCTATCTGCTCTGGGAAATTCATAGTAACCTAGTTTTCGAATAAAACCTCCCTAGAAGTGCTGCATATTCTTTCTAGCTCTTGATGAGAATCTGAAAGCTTAGGGATGGAGATTTTAGGGGGTTAGCTAGGTGATACAGAATTTATTAGAGACCTACTCCTAGGAATCTACTGTTGATAACAGCTGTTTTTAGACACCAATTGCTCACTATCTTAAATAAAATCAGCATGTGGATTTCTCTACTTTAGGTTGATCTGGATCTTGAATCTCTCTAATTAAGAAGAATTATATTAAAATGGATTTACCATTTCTCTCTTACTGAGGAATATGGGCCTGGATAGTTTAGTTTTCGATGTCCTCATTTAAATGGGCGCTATTAGAGAAGCAGACACTTTTTTGAGATCTGGTGCTGTTAGACTTCGTACTTAACTGGCTCTTTGGTGACATTTCAAATGAGTCGCCTCCCTCTGACTCATTTTTGTTGCTAAAACCTTTCATCTTGGAGACATCTTGAAGGCACATGCGCTTAGAATTATAGGACTCAACATATTCTTGTGGCTTTAAATTTTCTTACTCGTGCCAGAGCCTTTTAATGTGGCTTCTTTCCGTTATTGCTATAAAAAAGGATACTTAGGATTGATTTTTTAATAAATTTAAGAAGGATAGTTCTTATAAATTCTATTAGTCCTATGGTACTAAATATTTTTCATCAAGACTGTTCGTATCTTTGAAGCTCCTGCTTTGGTAATCTGACTTTGGCATTTCCAATTGGACTTTTGGGTTTGGAATTGTCTTAATTTTGCGGATGAGAAGTCTCTCGTGAATCTGATCTTCCTGAGTCTCATTTTGAGTGCTAATAGTTTACTCTCCTTCTACTTGGGAAGCGTTTTGAATATCGTGGTTGCCTTCTGAAGCTGTAATAGTTCTTAACAAATTGATCTTCATTTTCAGTTGCACCTAATTTATATAAAGCAATAAAATTTATTATCTTTTATCTTTAATTTTCATCTTCTCTTTCTTTTAGTAGACTATAAATTATATTATGATTTCTGCCCCTATTTTGCATCTTTAGCTAGAAACTGATCTCTTTCAGAAAGCAGCCATTGCTTTTAGCCTTACAACACTTTAGAGAGTTTGAATTCAATATCTGAGAATAGAGGTGAGGAAGGACTATCCTAATATTTATCGATAGTTAAGTAAATCTACCTTTAAATGGTTTAAACAATACTTGACCGACAAGTGGCGATAACAGTATAAACTTTTAGAATGCTAGAGTATTTTTTAAATCCTCATTTTTTTTCAATTTTAAGGTTGAAAATTTTGCTTCCCCCCCCAAATTTTTTGGTAATTTTTTAAATTTTGACGGTCTTTCTCGTTATTGATGACTCTCTCGGCTATTTTAGATATTGCCGAGCTGCTCTGTTCAGTTGAAGATGAGTTAAGCTGATTATGAGAATCCTTAAATTTGAAAATCTATTTTAAGAGTGATTTGAACTAAAAAGATTATAAGTAAAAATAATAAATAATTCTAATTAATTGACTAAGCTTTTTATTAATTTTTTCGTTTGCACATCAATGACCCTGCTTCCTCCTTCTCTGATTTTAAATTATGCACTACTGACAGGAGATCCATCATTTTCCTATAAAAATGGGTTAAATTACTGCCTTCGTCGGGGATAAATGGGAGAAATCCCGCAAAGATAAAAATATTAAATTGTAATTTAAGAAATTTTTAAAGATGGCTTGAATGATAAAGGGAAGTTTCTGATAAATTCTAGTGAAAAAAGGAATATTAAACATAATTCAAGAATTTGACCGGTCTTCCCTAATATGCATCTAGAGAAACTTACTCTGAGTTTATTAAAAAATAAATTGGCATTTGAATTGGCTTTCTAAAAATCATTTTACAAATATAGAATTATTTAGAGTGAAGAGAGTACCTTTGCTTTAAGGACGAAGAGAGATGGGCAACTCTTGAGACAGATTTCTTAGAATCTACATAATATCGCTGAGCTGCCTCTCTTTGCATTACGCGCTGAGCAAGGTCCTCCTTGCTTAATCCAACTTCATTGAGGGGCAGCATTTTCTTTTGCAACTCTTAACATCTAACTATGCTAGTTCTTGCATCTTAATAAATATAAAAATAAAAGGTCAAGCTTAAAAAAAGTATCAGAATAGTAAAAATCAATATAGTAGGAATTTTAATTAAAATCGGTGATTGGTTAAAATAAAAAATAAATTTAAAAGGATGTTAAATAAATTCACCCCCTGATCTGCAGCTTGTTCGATAGCTTAGCAAAAATTAATATGGGTTTCTTATTTAATCATCTTCGCAGCACTTCTCAGCAGCGAGATCTGAAGCGCGCATGAATTTTAATTTTGGAATCACTTCTACTTAACTTTTGTCGCTTATAACTATGTATTGACCGCCCCACACAAAAGTTTCAAGGATGAAAAGTTCTTAAATTTCATGATGAAGAATGGGGCTAATAATTATTTAAAAACTGAGATAGTTCAACAGTCACTGATTTATTCCATTTTAATTTAATATCTAATTTAATTCTCTTTTTAATTAAATCTCAGCTATATTTCAAATTAGCTACTAATCAAAATACATCTTTTAAAATTAATTGCGTTAGAGATCTCACTAAAGACAGTTTGTTGGACTTTTTTAAAGAGTGAAGGACCTAAAGCATATGTTAGAACACTTAGGATATTTACAATGCTCGCTCTCACAGCAATAGGAGCCTTAGCAGGTATGTTTTGAACTCATTGTTGTTGATTGCTCGCTTTATTAATGACCAACAAATCTTATTCAAATTAAATTAAAGTCAATTGATTAAGAATATCCGGTTTTTGTTTTAGAGATTGCGTTCTGTTCGCATTGGGTGTAATTAAAAGTGCTCTCTTAATACATTCTGTAATTTATGTTAATTATTTATATTATACTTTTTTCGATTGGCAGATTGATATATTTTGTGAACCAACCACAACTCTTCCTAACTAAATCTCATCACTCTTAAGAAAAACAATTATTGAGAATTTTTTCCGCAATTATTGTAAATAATTAAGATCACATGAGTCTTGCTAAATCAGAAAGAACATCTTAATTAAGAAGATGGCCACTTTTATCGTTTGCAAGCTTAAAATCCCTGATATTTAACAAATTCTTCTTTCTTTTCTTCTTCTTCCTCGACTTCAATTTTTCCAGAATTCTGGCGAATTCTTTTGCTAATTTTTTTAGGAAGGGAAGGAATGCTTTCGAGTTACTGTCGATCTTTTCTTCTCTTAAATAGTCATCTAACTTTATCGTTACTGGCCCTTCTTGAATCAAAAGTTTAAAGGGGATATAAAATCTAGAGCAGTCTAAAATTTAAAAATTGCTCTAAATTTTATTAGGACCAAATTTTTTATTAGTTTTTTTTTAAAATTTAAATTTTTTCCAAATTTTTTAATTAAAAAAGTAATTTAAAGTTTTTTTGGGGCCAAAAATTTTTTTTTTATTTTTCTTTTTCTTCTCCTTTTTACAATTTAACTTTCTCAATTTTCAACGAAAGTCTCTCCTGATAACTCATTTCTCGCTCAGGTGATAAACATGTAATAAAAAAGGATTTTCCTTACTATTCATCCCCATTTGAAGATTGAGGGTGCTTACTTTAGCTTTCACTCTCTAACTCATCCATTCTCCTTCTATATATGCCATCTCTGAATCCATCTTAAGTTTTGAACTTGTATATGGAATCAGCAGGAATCTTCTTTGTTTTATTTCTTCTTCGAATGATCTCCTCGCTCTAGTTATTAGGCTTTAGGTTGATCTAAGTGTTTTTAGGTTTCATATTATTATTGTCTTCATTCTAGCTATCACTCGCTTTCTCTTTGTCTTCTCTCTCACTATCTGAAGAATTGTCATCTTCATCATCATCCTAATCTTTCTTTCTTAGTATCTTATTCTTCAGCATCTTGAAATTAGTTTACAGCATCGAGAGCTAGAAACGCCCAAAATAGTACAAAAACCTCATTAGGAAAAGCGAATTCATGAACAAAAGCAGCACAAAAATCAGGTTATCGATGTTCTAATTGGTCGACTGCCGCAAATAAACCATCATGAAAGCGAAAGTGCACAGCTGCCCAAATTCAGAGTAGTAGGAGACTTTGTTAAGGTAGGGAGTCTTGTAAGGCTTCAGATTCGAAGAGAGCACAAAATAGAAATAGAGCACCATCAGAATTAGGAAGGCTTGATAGCTCTAGCCCATGCCGGTCACATCCACTGTTATGCTAATCATGATTAACTTCTTCAGCTCTAAAAGTTACTCCCAGTAAAATACTTCTCGCTTGCAGCCCAAATACCAAAAGCCAAAGATTCTCAAGTTATCATGGGAGTTGAGATTGTGTCTTCGCTTGTACAGACTGTAAAATAGAATCAAAGGTATCCCAAATATCCACACAGCCATATTTGGAAGAGCTAAGAGGATTATCAGGTTTTTATGAGTGGGTCCAAAGCAAACTATATTCGTATTCTTCACTAGATACTTAACTCCATCGATTTCATCAGTGCATGTAAAAAGATTGAAAGTATCAGTAACAATCTTGGGATAAGTTAGATCAAATTTATATCACTTGTATATAAGATTTTAAGATAATAAATGACTGTGATAGTCACCAAGATTTTGACTTTGATTTGCTTCATTCTACAGACCCACGCAAAGAAGTAGAAGAATATAGCTAGAACAAATTATATCATAGGCTGCAGTGAGGTTATAGTTAGTTAAGCAAGTAGACTAGATTCGGCATCATTGATATTCATATCCTTAAGAAGACAGTCCACAGAATAAAGAGCCTCACTTATTTTCCCTGTTGCTCCTAATCCGCTAAATAGGTCTTGTATGATTGTTGGCCAGTTAAGATTGAAAGAGCCGATGAGATTGATTATCTAAGTGTAAGTAGTGAATATCCTCAACAGAACTGTGTTCTCTTTTTCATGGATTAGGTTTTTGTAGTAGCTGAAGGTCAGAAAGAAAATGTAAACTTAGTATGCGAGGAACACAAGCAAATAAATTCTAACGTTATCCTTGGTAGGTGGACATCTCTAACATTCATGGTCGCCCTTTCTGGTAAACTAATATAAGGGTTCCTTTGCCCTATAAATGCATTCGTGACAGAGAAGGCCTTAATAACCTGCCTCAGTATTACACACGTTATAACTTCCACCTGGGCAAGCAATTAAATCAGAAGTCAAATTTTTATAGCAAGCAAAGGAATATAAGCACTTGTGGATTTCTGAAGAGCTATAAGTGCTCCTCCAGTAGCCATAGTCTGGAATGATTTAGTCTCTATAGCAATATGCGTGATCGGGGCACTCCTCACAATTTTCAGCATTCTAAATCAAGGAGTAAAACCCAACTTGACAGTTTATACACTTTGTTCCTTCTATTGCTTCACCATAAGTGCAATACCTAAGGTCTATTGGGATCGAGAGTTTATCAAAAGCCTTTCCTGAAATCTTTAAGAATATATTCTGATTAACGATGTCGGTCTCTAAATAGAATGTTCCTTAATAGCCTGGCCTGCTTGTAAATTAAACTTTACTATATATTGAAAACTTAACTATGATTTAAGGTTTGTTTAAGTGCCAGTAAAAGTGAAAATGCCACTAATGCTGACGTTTTGATCTGAGATTTGAATTTATAGTGCATCAGTCTGCGGAGTCATTCTCGCAATAGCAGAGTTTTAAGTAGTAACTATTTGGCCAAACATATCATTGATTGAGAAAAATAAAGGGCTCTCTATTTCTTAACCACTAACTGCATTAAAAGTTGAAGTGCTGTATTCATGCTGTAAAAAAGCTTCAAAACTTGCTTTATACACCATATTGATAAAATTGAGTATGGAAAGGCTGCTTTATTTTAACCATATGAAGCCAAATTTGATTGAAAAGTCGATGTGTCAGTGTTTTAAAAATCGTAGAAATCTGTGAAATAGCATCCTCCTGATAGAAACAGTATTTAGAGTAAATTTACATATATTTATTCAAATATTTTATTCTGTGAAAATGGTTTACAACTGCTTTATGAAAACTCATAGGAGCACTCATTTTTTAGAGTGTCAGCACAATCTTGACAGCAGTGCAGGAATATCGCACCTCCGTCTACTGCCTTATTACTTGAGAATGTGGAGCTTGAATCTTTAGATTCACGTTAGTCAGCATATATGAGGTCCTCCGCTTCTAAATAAAAAATTACCCGATAATTAACTGAAAAATGAAGGGTTGAATCATAGATTTGGATGCTTCTTGTATTAAAAATATAGGCTTTATTTTATTGGCTGTCCTGTCATTCGCAGATTGATATGCGTATATAGCTCCTCCGTAGACTTGAGATATCAATTTATCAAAGTTGGAGTTTCTTTATAAAAGAGAAATAGAAATTTTTAAATCATATTCTGATGATAGCATTTGAATTCTGTAACATAAATTTAACAAAAATTTAATTACCATGAAGTAGACTCCTAAAGAGTATTCCTCATGAGTGTCATCATCAAAAGTGTTCTAAGAGATGATGGAATTATTTAACTATAATTGAAAATTAGAGAGATCTCTTAAATTTTACCTCCACATAAGACTCTGATGAATATAATGCTCTAAACCCAAACTGACTCATGCTTAATTATAATTAATTTACTTAATGCTAATTAAAAATTTAAGCTTAATTTGTTTGCGAGAAAATTAGAACTCTAAGAAATATCAACGACTGCTACTTCATTAATCGCCTACATATTCGTGACTGACACATTAAAGATGGCAAAATTAATAACTTATAGGATTTAATTAAATTAGCCATTTTTATCTTGAAGAAATTGTCTGAGAATTAACTGTCTGAGAAAGTTGTGTTCTATATTGAAGCAGCAGCCTTATATACATTTACCGCCTGAATAGAGAGAGTGCTGAACTTCGATTCCTGTATTAGCAAGTTTGAGCTAACTATGACTTTAAAAATTTAGAGAGCCTACTCAGATAGAGAAGAATCTGACTCCGTAATATTCGTAAAGCTACAATTCAGGATTTAAACTTTAGAAAGTTGGATTGAGATTAAACTCCCCCTCAACTTAATGTCTTGAATTTAACTATCTTAAAGTGTTAACAAAAAAAGAATTCATGAATAAATGATATTATAAACAGAGAGTCGATATAAACTGAGATGAGCTTAGGCGTGTAACTTATTTTACTACCACTAATGAGAAACTTGGAATTGTAAAGTGATATTTGATTTTCATCCTAGCTTGAGTCGAGTTCTTAAGTAATGAGATCCTGAATGACTTAATTATTGTAAAGACTATAAAGACGAGTTTTTATCGCCTAGAGTCTTTAAGTTTGAGTGGATACTGTGGAATCAGAAAGTGTGGTGCCTGTAATCTCAGATTGCCTTATGTAATTAAAGAATGAGATTAAAAAGAAAGTTGATATAATTTCCATTAGACTCAATTAGAAGAGTGACTATAGCGTAGTTTGTGTTTATAAATGAGTTTTAGATCTTCAGTTGTCCATCATTTAAGATCTGGGCTATCGAAGCTTTGATCCCCATGTTGTTGGTGAAAGTGCAATTTGAGCAAACAATCGTACTCTCTGAATTAATTTAAAAACTTTAATTGACTGAGAAGATTCCTCCTTTTGAAACAAAGTTATCCTCTAAACTTAATTAAGAAGCAAAAGAGTTACATATAACTGTGTCTTTAACTGAGACTAAGCAAGCATATTCACTAGCCGCAAATAATCCTTATCCCGAAGTTAAGGTGTTATTTTGAATTTTTCCAGCTATTGATACACTTGCAGATGAAAGCAAAGATACCAAGGGATTCCTCGTATTCTGGTTCTATAAAGTAGATTATAATATCTCTATCATATTTTACGTTATTAATTAGCAAGTTAGAAACTTAAGCCACCAAATTGTAGCTTGATGTAATACCATCTATGCCTGAGGGATTAAAGTTCATGAGCATTCCATCACTGTTGTTTGTGAATGTAATAAACCATATGAAACTAATGAGAATATTAAAAATATGAAGGGATTTTATTTTTATCTGTCATAGTTACTCCTGGGGAGTAGAGATCAAATTCTAGTAATGCAAAATTGCTGAGCTAGTTATCTTAAAAACTCATAGTTTTCAAAATGAGAGAAACCTTTTAGTAGGAGGAAGGGCCGAAGTAAATGAACTGAGAGTTCTTGAGTGAATTTCCCTGCACGGTAAGGGTATCTACTGTGAGAGTGTACTGGTCAGATAAAAAGATAAAGATATAGAGATATGACGTTGACTAAGGATGTTAGATAGGTTATTGACTCTATGTAAATGAGGGATATTTTATTATTCTGAGAGGCCACAGTATTTTTCAAAATAAGAGGAGTGAGAATGTCTCCACAAACAAGTAAAAAAAATGAAAAAAGTGATTGGACTTTAATCGTGGTTCCTTTGCTCCTGGTTGAAATTAAATTGCCTTGGAGAACAGTGGATAAAACTTGAATTTGTTATGCCTGTTCAATTAGAATGAAATTAGTTCTAATCAAGGTGTTGGTTATTAATTTGAGGGTCTGTATGTTTAAATATGGAGTATATCTCATGTAGAATGGAGTTAAATTAAAATTAGTAGATAAATTTTTACAATTTAAAAAAAATTAGATGAGTGCAAGTTTTGAAAGTATTGCTTATGAATTGCAGAGACTTGATGACTACTGCTTGTTAGCCATAAATGTCGAACAAAGTTTTCTGCAAGTATCTGTCCTCTGTCTCCTAACTTTGGCTTACCAAAATAATAAATTGAAGAGAAGACGAGCAGAGAAGATTAGGCATCAAAATAGAGGAAGTTGTTAATGGAAGTCTTCTGGATAGAAATTGAATCAAAAGTCACAGTCAAATTAGCATATGAAGTTATTTATTTTAGTCCCTGGTGACAGTGAATGATAGCTTAGGAAATATGAATTAGAACCACTTTGTTAGTAGGAAATAAGGTTGAACTCTAACTCAGCATTAAGCTGCTTTGTAGACTGGGAGTCCACCGATATTTGGGTGATTGACTAAGAAATTTAATTGAAGGTGTTGTTGACCATAATTAACAGAGTTTAGAAGTAGTTTTGATTGTTGTAGATTTGAATCTGCATTTTGCTTTCTCCTATCGTTGAGTTGAAGTAGTTGCTGCTGATGTTTACAAGCTATTTAATTAATACATTAACAATATTTGTCATTAAAATGATAACAACTAAACTACTATGTTAATTAAATTACCATATGATTTTCTTATGCTTTAGTTTATTGGTCATTAAGAATCTTGGAATTGCAAATATCAGCTAGCTCCAATTAAACAAAGAGCAGTTCAGTCGGGAATGAATACTAATTGAGCAGATTATTTGTGAACAGAAACTAGACTATCCTTATAAGAAAATGAAGTAGTTCTAATAGGTGTTATAGGTTCCAATGAACTAGCATTAGTCTATTTTAAGTTGTGCTTTTTAGCTTCCAAAGCAGTCATTATCTGATATTACTATAGATACTAAGTATGAACTCAGATAGTTTAGGTCAAAATTATATTTACATAGTTTTTAATTATAAGATTTATGATAGAAAATATACTGCTTTCAAAGTCATCAGTGAATAGCTGCTACTCGTCAAGAGAATTAAAGAAACCTGATATTTTACATTTACTAGAGAGAATTCTTGATAAGAGCTACCGTCAATCATTTGAAAAAGACTTTAAGTTTGAGTTCCCTAAAACTTTGATGGATCTGCTATAAAGTTGATGTTCAAAATAGTTAGTATAGAGTTGAACAAGTGGAAGTAAGAATTTGTCAGAGATCGAGTGGAAATCATATTCACTTAACTTCTAAACGAGCCACTAGCGATTTATTAATTCCTCAAGGTAAAATTGTAATATCAACTTTACAGCATCAAGAAGGTTGTAGAAGTTGCTATATAATTTTTAAGAGTTGATGAGCTTGGTGTATCAAGTCTGATTTGAACCGTTTTAGAACTATCAAATACTTGATCCTTATCCGACTTAGTGATGAATAATTTCAAAGAAGTCTTGTCATAAGTAGCAATAGTAAGATTTGTACTATCAATCAACATTTTTGAGGAGATGAATTGATCTGAATTCTTCTCTATTAGGATGAAGACTTAAGGTACAGTTGAATCGGTTTTATAGAATGTGTTGAAAACTTCTTAGATTGCAGTTTCTAGAGATATATAAGGATCCGATAAGGTTCCTAGCTCTATAAACGTAGAGCTCTTAGAGTCCACGAAAATGATGTTCGATCTGATTACTTTAATGTTTGAAGCTACCAAGTCACTATTCGAGTTATAAATATTGAGAGTGGTATTAACGTTGAAAGGTTGTAACTTTAACTCCTGATTCTGAAAATGTCAAAGGGAGAGAATAGGGAGCTATAGTGGATATATTTTGACACTTTAAATTTTCAAGAACAAAGATCATGCTACTGTCTTCTGAAGGGCAGTTCATGCAATCTTCAGCATTCGGTCCAAAGCAAGCAGTATTACAAGTTTAAAAGCATGAATTGCATTCTCCATTTTAACTGTTGAGGTATTAATTCTAGAGGCATGCACTATAAGCAAAAGTGAAAAAGGATTGACGAAAACACAAGGGCTTGTAATAATGTACTGTGCAAATTTAAATTAACCATTTTGACTTTTTAATATATACAAGACAGATTATTATGAAGTAGGCCTGCAATTGCAAAATAATGAAGTTAAATAAATAAATTAGAGCAGAAAAAACAATGAATGAAGATATCATCAGAACAGCTCCTCCAACTGCAGTGTACAGCCTGAATTATGAAAATGATGATATTCGAGAGTCTTTGATATCTCTAGACGAAGGTGATGAGTAATAAGAAACTTTACTTTAAAAAGCAAACCTCAGTTCATAATAAGAGAAAAGCATAGCCAAGGAAAGCGATAGCAAATTATCTTTTAAATTTCAAGATTGAGGTATCTCTTTCCTAAATCGGATGAATCTCCACCCATTTTTTTATTAAGCGAAAGCAAGGCAGATATTCACACTTGACGATGTTCTCAAGCAAGCTGGAGGGTTTGGTAAGATATTTAAAAGATTTTTTGAGTAATTTTTGATACCTTGATAAAATACGAATCTGAATTGTTAGATGACAAATGACCTTGAAAATGCGATAGTTAGTAAATGATTTTTATTATAGGAAAGTTTTAGATATATATGAGCGTGATGTTTACTCTTTCTTTCATATCTGGCAGTTTCTATGTCTACTCTATCGATTACATAATTTAAGAACCGGCTTTTAATAAAATAAGCGTTATACTTAATGTGAGTTTGATAAATTAGCTTATTTGTGTCTGAATGCAACTGGCCAATATGTCTCTTGTGAAATAAATGTTGCTTGTAAAAACAAATCAGCCTCAAAGATCGACTGGAGTGCTGATTATTCTATTCATAACTGGGCGACAGACTACGACTTATTTTTATTTTTTCTTTTTCTTGCTATCAGCATCAATAGCTGCAGCTGATAAACATCTTCTTCTACATTGGATACACTTTTGGATGCTTTTTTCGTACCTAGATTTATCGACTCTTATGGGAGAAGAAATCCTCTGCTAATATGTATGATCCTGCAACTACCTATATATTTGGCGCTCCTGATATCTAAGAATCTTTACTTCAATATATTCCTTACTTTTTTGATGGGGGTCGTATGCGTTGGAAGATTACCTTATAAATAAATATCCGTTTATTAAGATATAACGGGTGCTATATAATAATATCTGAATACGTCCACACTCCTTACAAAAACGCTGTTTCAACTCTCTTACTCGTATTTGAGCAATTTGTAGCATTAAAGATTTAAAGTATATATTTAAACTTATTTTTAGCTTTCATTAACGCTTTCTACTTCAGATTCATATCTCGTTAATGGATCTACATTCAGATATTTGGGGTAGCTGTCAATCTTGTAGCTATCGTGGGCTCATACTTTATATAAGCATACATTGAATTTGTATTTAAATTTTTTTCCCTGAGAGTCCAGAGTATCTCTACTCCTTTTTTTAAATTCGATGAGACAAGAAAAGTTGTAAAATGGATTGGGAGGAAGAATGGAAAAGAGGACCAACTTGATTAAGGATTACACTTTTGACATAGAATTCAAAATGCAACTTATAAAACTCTCCCTCGACTTTTTTAAGACACAAGCCAAATTCAGATCGTGAAACAAAAGGAGTAGGAATTCTCTAAAAGCATCGACATGCAAAAGAGCATCAAATCATATTTCATTAGAGAGATAATTTAATATATTTTAATCTTCTGTGAGGGAATTCCTGAAAGACAAAATTCATGTGCAGAACTTAATTGTCTCAATAGTACTTTGGATGGCTACAATCTTAGGATAAACAAAATTTCCCTTAATTTTAATCGATCTAATTTCATTAGGTTTACTAATGCATAATGTACCATTCAAACTATTTCCCGGGCGATACTTATTCAAATGATATGGCAGGCGCATCAACAGAGCTTATAGCGTATATAGTGGCTGGCTTTGTGTATTCTAAATTCGGGCCTCGTCGTTTCTTTTTCGCAGCTTACTTGATTGCTGCAATTGGAAGTATTGGAATAATCTCAGTAGACCAAAATGTTTATAAAGAGCTTGAGATGTTCTTTTCTTATCTGGGCAAGTTTGGGATCTCAGCCACCTATCAAGGAGTTTATCTTGCTAATGATAAGTAAGCATAAATAAATTGTTAATGAGTTGTTTCCAATTATTTTTGCTTCTACTACTTTTGGAGTGTGCAACATTTTTGGCGGAATAGCGAGTGCCGACTTCTATTCAGGTAGTATAGATGGATGAAACTCCTATGATGTCTATCTGTTTGGGTATTGTAGTAATCGGAGCGATATCAAGTCTTCTCTTAGTTGAATCTATGCTTCCCTCAAAGATATCTAGTTAAGCGAAAAGATAACTCCTGAATGATAAGACTCAAAGAGACTTGAAGTTTTTTTAAAAATTTTATAAATTTATAATTTCTAAGTTGAATAAAAATGACAAGGTTAAAGAATCATAGTGACAGAATAGAACGATAAAACTGAAGAGAGTAAAGCAGATGATAATCAGGAAACATTAGATGAGTCAGAAGTGCAAGAATCACTTTTGCCCACAGCTAAAAATTAAAGTAACATTAAGAGTTGGCTCTTCAAAATCACTAAGAAAGTTATCTACCAAAAGCAATAAGGTATGGCCAATATTTAATGTAATTTTAACCTTTAGAACTAAAAAAGCGAATCAGTGAAAGGAAACTAGGACGAGTCTTTTATCTAAGATTAAGAGATTAGGTATCTATTTGAAGAGGAAAAAATTACAATCGTTTTCCCACTTATATTGTAATCTATTTGACGGATTAAATTAATCGAATAGGGATTAGGGATGTTAACTTTTGGAGCATTAGAGGAGCGACGAAGGGTCTAAAACATGAGCTGTATTCCATCAAATAAGAACAAGCAATAACCAATTACCCTAGTACAGATGATGAATTCGATTACTCCAGCGATATTGCGGAGGAGCAGTCACCTTCCAAAACATTTTTATGAGGTGAATCTCAAATAGTATGAATTAACACAAAAATATCAATTGTTTACTTCTTATCCTTTAGTGCTCATTTTTACTCCTTATTTCATCTGAGAAGATAAATGAAGTTATTTATTATAAAAATGAGCGAGGATATTTACAATAATGATAGCAAAAACCATTCCAAACATTATTTACAAGAAAATTAAGCTTAAAAAATGCAGGATTCATTTAAATTACCTAATGAAAATAAGTCAGATTAAGAGGAACAACTTTTGATATCTAAATAAATCCACTAAAATGGTCTTTCTCTCTAAGAGGCATATTAAAAAATTGGTGGATTCAGTAAGTCTTATACAACTATCTTGTTGAACTAATTTTTACAAAAGTTCCATTTAATTCCATCTTATTCAATTTCACAGGCTATTTCCAATGGTGGGCGTCAGTCCTTTTTATCTATGGTTTGGGTACAGTCAGCTTGTTTTATAATGCCCTAGCATCACTTGAGAAATAGCCTAGGTATCTTTGCTAGAATCCTGATGGCACCGAGTATGAATGCGAATCTAAAGACATTTGTGATGATTCTACTTTGAAATGGCGAGTTGACTGGAACTACGATTCCTCCTTACACAATTGGATAGAAGACTTGAACTTGAGGTGTGAATTTAATTAATTATTTTTGAAAGTTCAACTAAAATCGGATTGTTAGGATCGATGTATTTTGTCGGATGGGTTACTGGTGCACTAATTACTCCTAGAATGAGTGACATAAAATATGCTAATTTTAAATGACCTCTATGGTAGAAGGAAAGTGCTCTTATTTTCGATGGTTGGCCTAAATGCCATCTATCTTGGCCTTATCCTTTCTACTAAAATTGATTTAACAATTGGGTTGATGTGTCTCTTGGGATTCTTTTCTGTGGGTAGAGCCTCCGTAGGTTATCTCTATATGACAGAGCTCACTCCTGCTAAACAGCAAGTTATAGTGGGAAGTCTATAGCAAATGGTAGCAGGAATATTGACTGTCCCTATCTGCTTATACTTTTTGTACATATCAAAATACTGGCAGCCTTTCTAAATTTTTGGATGCTCTACTATGTTCCTAAACTTATTCCTTATTATAAATGAAGGAAAAGTAAATTTGATTATTTAATTAATAATTTTATGATGAATCAATGTTTAAATTATATATTAGATTCACTTCTTCTTTATCGATCTTGAGAGATGGATCCTTAAAAAATGTATTTAAGTTTCGAAAATTACTCCACGACGAAATAATGGATAATTGACAACTTTTATTTGTATTTATCCTGATTCTGATTATTTATTTTAGTTTTAAATTTCGCTATTTAAACCTATAAATTTTCTGTTGTGAATTATTATATCCACTCAGCTATATTGATTAAAGCTGAAATAAAATTTTTGAAACATGCTCTTTTAAGTATATGTGTAGTGAGCTTTTTCTTCTTGCCTGAATCTCCCAAGTACCTTATTAGCAAAAGAAAGTACGATGAGGCAAGGACATCAATCAAATTCATTGCAAAGTTCAATAGGTATAAAGGAAACGACCTGGATTTCAAGTTTGACAGAGAAGTCGAAGAGTAAAATATAATTCAAGAGCAAAGTGTTCTTAATCAAAAGCAATAATTCTAACTCATAACAAATAACAAAATTTAATCAAGCAAGACAGCTAAAACCTAGAAAATTCAAATAGCTCTAATTAACAAATCAATAATTAAATTAATATTAAAGAAGAGAAATTAATGGAGGCCTTCGGACTAAATAAAATTAGAGCCAATGAATCGTCATTATGATGATTTGGTTGACTCCTTTATCTTGACCACACAACTTACAGTCGAATAAGGGATTATTTAAACATTGTGTCACTCCGCACGCTCAACATCTGAATTTTTGTTAAAGCCCCGGCTTCTGCAGACATGTCCAAAAAACCTTAAAGGAGATAAAAATCCGGTAGCTTTCGGACTGAGAGCAAGTCGCTGTTCCGTAAGCGTCTGCTTCGCTGTCCAGCTGCATGACTGAGTGTTTGCCCATAAAATCACATCCCTCCACGCCTAACAGGATTAGGAGGGTGAGTGGGAACCACTCACCTTTGATTATCTCTCCAGTGAGCAGCCCAACCACCTTCCCCAGGGCTTCGGCTGCCATTATCCCTTGCCTCTTTTAAGCACTCACCACCAGCCAATGGATTACCAAACCAGAAAGCCTTCAGGGAAAGGGCGACCGGTGCCTAGTGCCGGTCGTGTGCGTCCTGAATTTTAACTTTCTAATTTAATAATAAGCCAATAATTAAATGGAGTCACCTGCCGATGTAGTTAAAGAAGAATAATAGTTAACTGGAGGATTGAAGGATTTAATTAAAATAAGAAGACACACAATCAATCTGCTGATTATGATTGCAATTTGGATATCATCTTCCTTTAACTACTTTCTCATTAATTTCCAACTTAAGTACATTAAAGGAGATTTCTTCCTTAATACCATTGTGAATTCACTCACTGAAGTAAATTGTTAATCAATTTTGTTAAAGTACCTGCTTACATAATTAGTGGGATTGTATATCAAAAGTTAGGAATTAAAGTAACACTTGTGTCGAATTTTGCTTTTGCGCTGATAGCTTCAATTTTCTTGATCATTAAAATCTTAAAATTCGAGATATTATAAGAGAATTGAACATTTTTAACAATATTTTCTCTAACGATACCTCAGTTATACCTGTGTTCATATTCTTGAGCAGATTTGGTATAAGTTCCACCTATAATGTTTGCTATCTCGCGAATTAAAACAAAAATAAAATATTATTATAAATGCCTTGATATTTCCTACAATCTATGCTGGAACTGCATTTGGAATTTGCAACATATTTGCAAAACTTGCAACTATTATTGCCCCTATGCTTGCTGAGGTAGACCCACCAGTACCAATGATTGTTTTTACTATCCTCTCAGGAATCTCAGGCATTTTATCTTTCTTCTTAATTCAAGAGAAGAAAATTAAATCCACTTCCTCCGTAAAGCAAGATGATTCGCAAATCAAATCCTCTCACCATACGAAGTCTGCAACTCAAGAAAATAATGTATCTTTAAATTTTAAAGAGACAGAAAATTGAGAAGTATCAATATGAGATAATTATTCGCTTTTATCAAATATCCCCGAAACACCGCCTAATTTGAATCATTATCAAATTTTTAAACGAATTTAAATCGCTATTTCTTCCAAACTATACTCAAAAGTTCCTAAATAGGATAAATTAGGGTCCATAGCACAATAGTATAAATTAAATTCTTAAGGCTTTATATAGTTATCTATCCTCATAAATTCGCAATTAATTTTTATTTGAAAATTATTATAACTCGTTTCTACTATAATTACTTTCAATAGAGTAGAAAAGAAAGATGAAGCATAAAATTTTAGAAGAGGAAGATGAGAATCCTGACAAGAATGACTTACTAAAGAGTGAGAATTCTGATAATCTAGACAACGAGGATTCTTCAAGAGGAAGTCTCTCCCAAGGACTATCCCTTGAGGAAGCTTTCGAGAGAGTCGGTGGTTTCGGTAATATCCTATTCTATCTTAATTTATTCAGGTTACTTTTACCTTTGGTCATCCCCACTGTTTATTTGGGGATTTGCAACTGGCTCATGCTTGTACTATGCAGTCGCTTGCCTTGAAAAATAACCTTAATACTTATGCTTCAATGCTGATATAGCATTAATTCGTGATAAAGTATGAAATGAAAAGAAGAACATTTTCTGTCCCTTTTACTATAATTATCCATTTTTTAGTTTGGCTCAACTTACTAGTGCACTGCAGCTGAAACTTGCAACGACCCGACTTTAAAGTTCGAAATAGATTGGTCAAGCGATATCTCGTTACACAATTGGGTAGAAGACCTGGACATGAGATGTAAGTACTATTGCTTCTCAAAAGAATTTTGTAGGTACTGACCCTGCTAAAATTGGACTCATTGGCTCTATATACTTTGCAGGCTGGGCAGTTGCAGCTGTCATTCTACCCAGACTCTCAGATATGTATGGAAGAAAGAAATGCTATTTCGGCTCGATGATTATATATGTTTTTAAAATGCTTGGTCTCTCTCTCGCCTACATCGGAACTATACTCTCGAAAAACTTAGACTTAACAATAGCGTTCATGTTTTTCAATGGATTTTTTGGCTTAGGTAGAGCCTCTATTGGCTTTTCTGTATATGCTCGAAATTTCCCCAAAGGGAAAGTCGGTCTTGTTGGGGACCATACTTCAGATAGTGAATTCGCAGACCACCCTTATAGTTTGCATTTACTTCCTCTATATATCTAAATACTGGCGTCCCTTCTAAACGTTTTGCGTGTGTAACCACAATACCCCATAACTCCTCTCTTTTTATTTTAAAACGATAAGCATACTATTTGTGCCAGAGTCACCTAAGTATCTCATCAGTAAGAAAAAATACAACGAGGCAAGAGATGCATTAAGATTCATAGCTAGATTTAATAGATGCTCCGATCCTGTCACTTTTAAATTTGATAGGGAAGTTTTAGACCAGTAAAGAGGATTAAGAAACACCACATCCAACATTAACTAATCAACATCGAGAATTACAGAAAATACGAACACTCTTAAAATTGAGGATCAACTTAAATCTCCCATCGCATAAGTTAAAGAGGAGCAGTAATTAACTGGAAGCTTGAAGGATCTTTTCAAAATTAGAAGACACACTATCAATCTTCTGATTATGGCAACTTTATGGGTAGCTTCTTCTTTCAACTACTATCTTATCAACTTTTAAGTTGAAGTATATCAAAGGAGACTTTTTCTTGAATACGATAGTGGCCTGTCTTGTTGAAATTCCTTCGAATATATTAAGTGGGGCTCTTTATAAGATATTAGGTATCAAAACTGTCTTCTTTGTGTGTTTCTGTATTTCAGTTATTGGCTCTACTTTGCTAATCATTTTCAATGACAACACCTCAGTCATCCCCGTTTTTATTTTGCTCTCAAGATAAATATAGTTCATAATTATTCATGATTTGGAGTGAGTGCAACTTTTAACGTTTGCTATCTAGCAAATATATGACATTCACTAATTACTTTATAAATGGGTTGATCTTCCCAACTATCTTTCGCAGGCACAGCTTTCGGAATCTGTAACATTTTTGCAAAATTGGCCACGATTGTATCACCTGAGCTAGCAGAAATACACATGCCCGTACCTATGATAGTGTTTGACATAATTTGCGGAGTGGCAGCAGGTCTTTCCCTAATCTTACAAACTAAGCCAGAGGATGTAAAGCCCTCAGATGTGAAACTCAAATCTTCATCAAAATGAATATATCTTACATGATAATAACCAAATCATAGTCTTATATGATTACAATTACTCCCTTAATACTATCGTCTATCTTATTGAAAAATATGGAATCATCAATCTAAAATCAATAGTGACTAATCTTAAGCATCAATACATATTTTCGTTGATTTAAATTATCGTAAAAAATGGGAGGATGCTGTTCGAACAGAACTAAACTCGATTAAAACAGCAGGAGGTCTGTGCTTGAGGAGTAGATCAGGATGCTTAATCAACTGCCAACCTATGAGTGCATGGATTTAGTCTACTGAGAGCTTGAATTGCCTGAGGACTTCGATCGTTACATGGTTCACAAGAAAGAGAGAATGGTCTTCATGATATAAATAATTAATGTTTCTTTCATCGTGCTGACATTTTTAATGATAATTAACTTGATGAGAGTCAAACCCAGAATTTTCATGCAATAGATGAACCATTTCAAAGTCAAGTGCTAGTAAAGATAAAAACCTTCAAACTTAGTCTTCAAAACAAACTATGACAAAATCTTTACTTTATTTACTTATTACAAACGATGTTCAATCCACAATTGATTTCCTTCTACATCAAGACAGCATTTAACCCCTTGAGCTTAATCCTTAACTTTGTGATAAGGTAAGAGAACAGCAGGTATCTGAGAATATCAGACGATAGTCTTCCTCTCGGAATTCAAAGGGTCTCTCTAGTAAAAAGAGGGAGAGTTAATATACTTAGTCATCGCACTTATTTGCAATGATGGGTTTTCATTATATTTTGATATGAACTATGCCTGGCAAAATCAGCTACTTAATGATTCATCAATACAAGATCAACAGACACTTAATGAGCATTTCAGTTCAGAGGAAAACTCTTTTAATCTTAACTCATGTGCCTTTCATAACATCAGTTAACCATAAGATGAAAAAATTCAAACCAATTGGCTTGACACTAAGATAACGAATAAGAGAAAACCATCTGTGGAAAGCTCTAGTAGATAAGGCTATCTCATTTTTTTCTTCACATTTTGAATTGATTGCTTTTAATGGCTCTAGTAATTAATAAAGAATTTAGAATCAGGAAACACTGAACAGTTCCTTTTACAGGAGATCTTCAACTCAAGCCTCTTTCGTAAATGAGGAGCGTTAAGGGAGGAGGACGTAGTCAGTTTCTCGAAGTTAAATTCAAAGTGGTCCACTAATTTTATAATTAATACAAGAGGCATAAGAATTGCTAAGAGTTTAGGAGATAAAGCAAATGGCTGTAGACTTTATATGCAGAGAAGATCTTACTCTCACAACCCTTAAAGAATTCTTCGAGATATTCATTTGCAGTGTACTAAGTAATAAGTCTTTCATCATGAAATATTCAATCACAGGTATAACTAGATAGGTGTATCCATAGTTTTCAATCCGAAAAATTAAATAGCTACTCTCAAAAATTAAATTCAATTTCCATATTAATCAAGTTGGCTCTAGGAAGATCTTTAATTGAGAGCTGATCTAATAATTTTGCTAATCTGTTAGGTTCTTCTTTAATTAATTGATTTCTTTATCTTCGAAATCTATAAATATTCTTCGAAGTTAGTTCAAACAACTATAAGAATTTGAATAAGCGGAAATCTTACTATGATGAGGATAAATGAGAAGTAGAAGTAAAGCTACTGCCAATTGCACCTTTGGAGCTACAGCTTTTGCACGAATTGAGTTTTCAAGTCGTTGTTTCCGTTCACACTGTGATGTCCTTGGGGACCTCCTGCTGATCCCAGTTGCCTAGTTGACTTCAGTTGAGAGGTCTTAGTGTAACTGTTATCCATCATGTTCATTTGACTTTCCTCGCTTCCCATTGCCATTTGTTATCTGTTTGGTATTGTAGGCCCTCTGAAATATAGTGACTCATCCCCACCTCCGTTAAATGTTTTATTCATTATTTTATTAAATTTTCTATTTAATAAAGTATACTTGGTACGTCTCTTCTTCTGAGCTAATTGTAAATACTTCCCCTTCCCTTAATTATGATTGGGTTGCTCTCATTGCTTAAAAAAGCCTATTTTAATTTGCTCATATTCATGATGTTATTGGTTCCATGGGGTTGATTATTGAAATTGTTTGCATTTGCTTCATTCTGCGCTCCTGCTCCTTTGAGTGGAGAATAGCTCTCATCGTAGTCATAACTCTGCTCCATTATAACTTATTATTATTCCAAATATCCACTCACTTCTTACGAATCTCAAATAATTCATTCATCTTGCAGATTATATTTGCCAGATCACTACAAAACAATAGAGAAATTCATAGATAAGATTAAGTGAAGTCGCTAGAAAACTTGTCTTAAGAGTTGTTGTTGTTGTATATAAAAGTGGATGTTTCCTAAATTCACTCAATTTAATTCTTAATTAGACTATGTTTTGACCAGGTCGCGAGAATTGTAGAGAGCAAGTTATTAAAATATATTAATTATTTGGGAGATTAATAGTTTGCAAACATTAACTATGAGTAGCATCAAAATTAATTCCAAACACACTTTACCCACTCCAAATACTCTTCACACTCAATATTAGAGTAAAATAAAATGTTATATTTTATATATATATTCCTAATGAACCACTACTAGACAGACCACAAATTAAGATAAAAGGCAAAACAAACAAGCGATTCAAACTAAGTTGCAAGGAGATCAGCTGCTAGGAGAAATTGATTAGGGATTTCAATTTGCAAAGAGTAGCATCATCCAAGGTATAGAAGAGAGAACAGTTTCTTTAAATTATTATAAACAGGGTTAGGAGAAGAAGAAAGCGATCAATCAGAGGAGGAGGATGATTGCAGTAGTTATTCTTCTACTTTATTTTTATTGTATTAAGTTATAGCTTTAGAAATTAGTAAGATTTGGTTCTCAAATTATATCAAATAGCTAGCAGAAGTAAACTTCAAAACTGTAGTCATACTTTCAGATCATTAATAAAAAATAATTTCAATTAGGAAATATTTTTAGATCAACAGCTATTTTTATTTTAAACACAAAGTCTAATTCCAAAGTGAATCCTCATTTGCATTAGCAATACAAGACAGTAATTTTTGTTTCTCACTTCAATTTTATCTTTAGTTGAAGAATTAAAATATAACTCCAAAAAAAGAACAGCAGCCACTGGCTACTTAACTCAATTAACATCAAAGTCCTAATGATACCATTGTCATGCTTAAATCTATACTAAGAGACTATTGTTATTTTTGATGCAGCTTTCAAATGAGAAGTAAGAACTCTTATCGAAACAACTGCAAAAGGAAAATAAATGCTATTTGTTCATTTCTTCTAGTTCTTTTAAATGAGTAGGAAAAAACTGAGATTTAAAAGTAAAAACGAGTCACTAAAGTCTTTCCGTAAAAGCGATCAACTTTGAACATATCATTCGACTCAAAATCTTTTATGACTCAGAGCAATCAAATACTCTTTGGAGTTTACTTTTTTTATAGTGGGTAACAACTAAGTAGGTTCCTAAAATGGTGAAGAGAGCTTCTAGTCTCTTATTATATTATTCTATCAACCTTCTGAAATGTAAACCCGCTAAAATTCACAAACAAAGCAAATAAAAAATGATAAGCTGCCCTTTACACCTCAGCTTTTTCCCCTTAAGAATTATACCCCTTATACACCTTCCAACTAGGAGCATAGCCCTAATACCAACACATCAAAACCTCATCAGCAAAAGTAAACATGAAGAGTAGTTTGATTACAATTAATTATATTTATCATTACAGTTTAGGATTAGAAATGGGAGAAAATGCGCGACTAATACAGGAGGTCCACACTCGAGGTCGTTGAAAATTTTTAGATTGATGGGGAGGAGGTATTCAAGACAAATAACCAACCTTCTAAGACATTTTTACTTCCTTACAATGCATAAAAATAAAAACCATTGCTAATGAATCTAACTTAAATATTTATATAAGAATTAGAGAGATCAGAATCCAACGATTATAACTATATCTCATGTGCAGTCTCATCACTCTTTCACTGATTCAATTGGGGATAATATAAATCTCAGAAATATCCATATCCCTGAGGAGGAGAGCAATTTTAATTTGAAATATAGAGTATTTTCATTTTTTAATGAAAATGATCGTACGTAATCAGTACGAGTGGAAGACCTATCAGAATCAATAGATGAAGAAAACCCGGAGTCAGATAGCCTGATCATCAAAACTTCTTCCCTAGAAACGAAATAGAATCAAAATTAAGGTACAGTGGGTGGAGATGGATCTAACACCAACAGAGGTGCTGGTCAAAATCATAACAACTTGTTTACATTTGAGTAGCAGCAGTAAACTCGCCAAAATTAAGACGTATTTGGAGAAAAGAAAAATAGGGCAACCAAGTATAAAGAGATATATATCACGACTGAGTCATAGTAAAGTTTGAATGGCAGAGGAAAGACTCACACTTTCTAGCTAGATCAATCTTATGTTTCACAGCAGGAGGAGGCAAGGCTCAATCTGCATAGATCCTTCGTTTATGATGACTTAGGCTTTTGCTTTGACATACTAAGAAACGGAATAAGAGTCAGAAAGTTTCACTACACTAAGAAGATAAATTTGATTGATTAAATTTGCTTATATAAAGAAGAAAAATAGGGAATGTACACTTTTCATAAATGATAATTAGTCTCTTCTCTGTTGGAGGAAGGGAATGGACATCCACTCTATTTTTAATTTATAATAAGTTTATTTTTCATTTAAAGAACTCTGGAAGAAAGTCTAAAATTGAGATATCTAAAATATTCTAGAAAAGATAAAGACAAAAATAAATTTTTAAATACATCTTTTTTCATTTATGTAAATAGATTTTAGGGAGAAAATAATAAAAATCATTTTCATAATAAAAAGCAATCATCCTTACTTTTCTTCATATCTGGATTAATAATCTGATTTCTTTTATTCATTTAAGGTTCTTGAATAACTGGAATCGTTTATGGAGCTTTTTCATCTACTTTCATGCAGTACAAGGAGGATATCTTCAGAGCAATTTAATTCATCATACTTTTATTCCCATAAAGTAAATTTGTTTATGAATGCAAGCAAAGAATACCTATTTAGTGAAAAAGACAACTAGGAAATTAGGATCAAGCTTGAGAAAGTATGAGAAGAAATCTCACTCTATTCAAGAGCCTTTCTTATTTAAAGCATTTTCGTATTTAATTTTTGTTTCTACTGTTGGGAGTGTGTTTCCCTCCTGACTGAAAAGAGATCGATAGACTTTGTTATAGAAAATGAGAATCACATGTTTGCCTTCCTCAAATACTTTCAGCAAGCATCTTGTAACAACAAAATCAGAGACTAATATTGACTTATTTAGCTATTTTAAGATTCCCAGCAGCTAATGAAGTAGATTTAGTCATAAAGGTTCAAAAATACCAGTGATGAACTTCTTATTGAAAAGTGCAAGGAATTCATTAAATAAGAATAGCCAATCCCCTTAAGTAATTTTACAGTCACTCTTTACGAATTAAACTATAGGTATAATAATAATAATAATAATAATAATAATAATAATAATAATAATAATAATAATAATAATAATAATAATAATAATAATAATAATAATAATAATAATAATAATAATAATAATAATAACAAC
>JAJKFJ010021169.1:0-17249 GCA_027382625.1 Tetmemena sp. SeJ-2015
TTTGGTAAAAATTTCTATCTCAATTTCTCGATAATATACATCATGCCCAGCCAAAAGGGTTATTTAACAATTTGAGATCTAATAAGAAAATAAAAAAAAAAAAATTTTTACAAAAAAATTATTTTGATTTCTTCCTAAAGCATAAGTATGATTTTCATTGTAGCTAAAGAATAATATTATCTCTATATTATTGAGTTAAGCAATTGAAAATATTGAAGCCTACCGCGCGGAATTTCCGCGCGGTAACTTTAAGACATATATGAATTATTAAAATCTTTCTTTGAGGATCTAAGAAAAAATAATTGAAAATAATGATGCTTTTAGATAAATACTTATTAAGTCTTTTCTCATATTCATCGACATATAAAACTCTCTTGCTAATTTTAGTTTATATTTCAAGTAAAAACCAAAGCATAATTATCATAAATTAATTAACTTCAAGGGAAGTAATGAAATTAAATGAAAGGAAAGTACTTTTTACTTGGAAATTAAAATTGCTATTAATTGAAGAAATAATTGTTCATATAAGAACATGAGAAAAAGGTGAACAGATAATTTTTCAAAATATTATTAGATACCCATTTATTATTATTGTATTCATAGATTACTTACTTTATTAAATTAGTATCCTCGATTGTTTTTCTTTGTTCATGCTGTGTAGGTTCAGAAAGTTTATGTTTTATAAATGAAATAATAGATTACTAATTGAGCAATAATAAGATCGAGCGAGGATTGATTTAACTTTATATTACCCTCCAAATTCTCTCTATTTTTACTAATTGACTCCGTCCTAACTCTACAGAGAGAATCTAGTCTCAGCTGTGGCCGAGGTGCTCTAGAGAATGACTGCAAGCGATGTCAGCAAGCTGTGGGTGCTCAGTATCAAGAGATGGCTCCAGACAATCAGGTTCGGATTCGTGTGAACAGAGGTCAGAGTTGAAATCAGAAGCAGAGTTTGACATTTAGTGTCGCTTTCGTGTATAAGTCATTATCCTAGTTTTATTAGCAATCTTACCGTGCAGGTCTATATATTAGCTAGATCAGTGTTGTTTTAGTGAGCGAGTACAGATTATATCGGAGAAGTAAAATCACGAATGGAGGAATGAAATTCTATGGATATGCTCCTTATTTCACAGGTATAAGGATACAATTATGCTCCATTAGGGATATGATTTGACTTGTCTCTAAATTATTTTATTTCTCCAATTTTGATTTCACCGTAGATTTTTACACTAATAAATTTAATATTTTTGATTTAAGAAGGATTTTCAAATTTTAAATAGATCTAGTGTTTGTTGATAAAGGCAAAAAAAGTGGCAGCTGATTTTCATGATGTGGTGGCTTTGATACGTGGCAGTTTTAATTTCGTACTATTCTGAGTGGGATTTATTTTAAAAGTGGAGATAATTTAATCAAAGGACGATCCATTTAATTAAACTTCATTCTCGTGTTTTTAGATTATTAGAATGTTGAAATAAATGAGTGAATATAGGATAGATAGGATAGGAGGCTTCGACTCCAAGAGTTAACATGGTGATGTCTCTGATGATGTGCCTCTAGTGAAAATATGCCTGCTTGACAGAGAGGCTTTCGCGGCGGAGGTAATATGAAACAAGAAACACAGAAACTATAATAGGATTATTTTTCAATTAAGCGAGTTGCAGCTCGCAGGATTCTTTGAGGGAATGATGATTGAGGATGACCTGCCTACCGATGCAGTAGGGGAGAAAATGACTCTTCAAAGACACAGTTACAGAATAAATGACATATTTCGGGAAAGGATAGCTTGCATAAAGGATAAGATAATGCGCTCTGTTACTCAGCAAATATAGATTTGTATTATTAGTTAAATTTTAAAAAATCTTCTCTCCCTTATAATAAATGTTTTTGAGATTCATAAGAATAATGCTTTAGACTTTTAGAATATATGGCACTGCCTTAATATGTCAATAAGGAAAAATCAGCAAATCTTCTAAAAATATTCACTCATTTATTTCGGTATTCTAATATTCTAAAAAGACTAGAATGAAGTTTAATTTAAGCTAATGGAGTTTACTTTGTAATTATCTCATTTTTTCCCCCCAAAAAAATAAATACCACCCAGAATAGAACGAATATCAAACTACCACGTATCAGAGCCACTAAATATAAGCCTCAGACTGCTCTCTTATAATCTTTATCTACAGCAACTAAGCCAATTTAATTTTTTGAAAATCCTTCTTAAATCAATAATATCTTACAACCTCTGCTATTTACTATGAGAAAGATAGTCTTTAGTCTTGTTGTTTGCGCTTACGCCATGATCTCAGTTGGCGGTAAAGCCGTCTGGGAGAAGAGCGGTGATGATTATGAGTAAAATACCGCGTAGAAAAAAGAGATTGAGCTCTGGAGACAGATCACAGAAAATGACTAGCCATACGGGTGGTACAACTCAGTTCGCACGCTGGCTGGAATCATGCTAGAAAGTATGCTCCCTACTCTTCAATGGATGGGAGACACATTTGAAAATGGGTGGACAGGACCAAGAAACAAGTATGTCCACTCTGTGGGAAACGTTGCTCTTATTCAGTACACCACAATTGCAAACAGCGAAGGATACACTGGAATATTTGCTTCTGGTTCTGACCACGGAGTCATCAGATTGTCCAGCGCTAAGCATCCTGACTACACAAAGAAAACTGCCAAGGAAGCATTCGGCAACTTCGTTCCAGGCTTCGGGCTTAAGTTCCTGAGAGATAACACTCACTCAGGTAACTTGGTTGCTATGTTTGGAGTCGAAGGTTTTGAGTCCTGGAACTTCTTCAAGGAAGACTTCTCCAACCACATTCAAATCGATTCAAGATAATTTTAGCTATATTTAATAAGATTAAAAATGATTGGAGGTTCCGATGCCTTTGGTCCTAACCTCGTTGCAAAGAAGTTTGCGACTGCAACTCCCTTTGTCCAGACAGTGGGTCTATCAGATATTGCCACTTATGACAAAAATGGAAACAAAGAATCCAGCCCTCACTTCCCCTTCCAACTAGTGTTCGAGCCTACCCTTAAAAACAACTATCCTGATGATTTCGTTCAGGATTACCAAAAGACTCTTTCTGAGATCCCAGTCGGTACTCTCCATAAAAATAAAAGATAATGTATCTCCTGTTCAAGGTTCACGCCATTGCTAACCCAGGATCCGAGAAGGTTCACATTGGAGACATTACTATTAAGACTGTGTTGACTAGCAGCAACTTTGGTGACAGGTATCTATTCTTCAAGCATCAAGATATGCAAGAGGATGTCAAGCTCAAAATTAAAATTACTCGTAAATTATAATAGGGATAAGTGAAAAATATTTATCTAAGAACCCAAAATTTATCGAGTCTATCGGAAAATTAATTATGAATAAGGATCCAAACTAAATCATTAAATTAAATTAGCTATGTGAAAAATTTTACGAACCTCAATATATTTTATTAGAAATCAGGAAAACCTTTAGTTAACTTTGGCAACCAGAATCGTTTTCTTATTACTTAGGGAATTATTATGCCTCTATTTCTCTGAGCGCTAGTTATTAAAAATGACTAAAGATTGGAGATTAACATATGCTTTAACTTCTAATTTTTATAGCTTAGACCCGAATGGAAAGCTCATGTTCCAGTTGGAAGCTCTAGCTGCCCCGTGTCTTTCCTCTAGAAAGGAATAAATTAGTACTACAAGTAAATCATGAAGTCCGTGTTCAAGGGCACTTTCTGATATTAGAGTACTACATAATATCCACTTCAGATGGAGTGAGTTAGTAAGACTAAGCGTATAACTCTAAGTTATGCTTCTACTTTTAATATAAAGATTAAAACAATATCTACAAATAAGTGAAAAAATGCTATTTTAATAAGATTAAAAGGCTAATTTTAATTTCCAGCTTCCTTATAATTTAGAGAGCAGATTAATTTTTTTTAAAAATTAGAGTATGATTAAATATTGTTAAAACTCTTTTAGAGATTCTCCCAGGTTTATTATAATCATGTGTTTCATTACAAAAATATTTCGTAATTCCTCTACTCAATGATATAATAAAATGTGTTTATAAACACAAATAAATCTTAGTGCTTTTCATGTGTTCAATAATTAATGATTTTTAAGTAAGACAATTATTAGACCTTTTACATAAAATATTAAAGGGCTTTAAATTTTGTAGACTCATATCTTTAACATATTCCTATATTTATACATCTATTTATTATTATTGGCATGATAGAAATTTCAAAGACACCACCTACTTTGAGAGAAGTTTAAACAGAAGCTGTGAGAAATCTAATGAAAATTATCACAACACACCCTTCAATAGGAAAAGGTAATTTATTTTAGCTTTTTACTGAGATAACTCATCTTGCCTGGTAGAGTGGCCAATATTGCTTTTAATTAGTAATTTTATTTATATTCCAAAAATTATCAAATGTAGGCGTCTCAGATCTTCAGATGAATTATGGAATATTGAATGACCTTATCTATTTTTACATTTTTGCATAAATGAAGTAACCTACCTTGTGTGATGATCCTATGATGATAGGGCGAAATTGGATGAGTGAAGTTAGTATTTGATTTAAATGAGAATTTTAAGGATCCTATCTTCTCTAACAGTAATATCCTTGCTATTAGCTACAAAAACTCTTGCAAAAAATTCTTGGGAAAGAAATGGGCCTGAATACGAGTCTCAATCTGCCAAGGAGAAAGAAGCCTAGCTCTGGAAAGATTTGACTTCGACTGACCACAGAGGTGAATCTTAATTAATCCTCTTTAAACTAAATTCTAATTGAATTTGGAGTCGGAATTTTGCAACTGTTGACTGACGATTTGACTTAAAGCCTTGAATACGTCAGTGACACCCTCAACGCAGTTGGCGAAAACCCGAGACCTAAGAGAATCCATAAAGTGGGAAGCGTCGCCAAATTCAAATATGAAGTTGTCGACAATAGTGATGGCTACACTGGAATTTTAAGTTCTTATAATTTTTGCGAGTGGATCAGACCATGGAATAATAAGACTTTCAGTGGTGGGAAAGCCACAAACTAAGAAGGCATGCCCCTACGGTCTAAACTTTGTGCCAGGAATCGGAATAAAGTTTTTGAAAAATGGAGTGCCTTCATCAAATTCACAACTGATGTTCAAGGCTGATGGATCTTACAGTTGGAATTTCTTCGGAGTAAATTTCACCCACAGTATTCCTGCCTCACCAAGAAAAATCCTCCATTTCTTTGAGTGGATGTTTAGCAGTGGTAGTCCAGTTTCATCCAGACTCGGACTTTTAGAGCATGCTCTTTTTGATTAATTTGGAAAGAAGGCAGAGAATCCAAAATTCCCTTTCGACATGATATAGTCAAAATTTAAGTTTACAATTGTATTCGAACTAAAATAAAGTGATGCAATTGTTAGTTCATTAAATGAGAGAAAATTAAATACTTCAAGATGGGACTTTTCAATTGTTTATTCAATTTTAGCTTCGGTTTCATTCTATGATAGATTTCCAGAAGTGATTTTTATTTTAAAATTCGGCACAATAAAACTTCCTAATTTTTCTCAAAAATACTTTAAATTACATAGAAGTAGCGATAATTATAAAAGCTACTTAACTCTTAATTTTTCATCGAAAGGCAATAAATTAAACCCAGAAACATAAACTTAAACTTCCACAGATGTCAATTTCAGAATATTTATTATTGATTTATCTCACTTTAATTAAGTTCTGAGCTATATTTGTTTCTCCTCTCTAGCATGCCTCACAACATTTCAATATAATTATTTATAAAATGCCTACCCCGATGAATACTCAGAATATTTCTAGGACACACTTGCTAAACTGCCTGCTGATTAGCACTTGTTCAAAGTATATGCCAGATCGGAGCCAGGCGCAGAACTCAAGCATATCGGTAACGTGTTCCTGAATAGTCATCTTGTCCCATCTGAGTGGGGAGCTTTTTATTTTTAGAGACTTGCATCTTTTCTTCAAACAAAATTGAATAATAGGAATTTGAAATGATGTTGTTAAACATTAAGATATGCGAAACGACTTGGTGCACAGACCTGAATGGACTGAAGCTGCAGGCCATTTTATGGGATTCTGGTACGACCCTCCTTAAGGTTACACGGATGAGCCCAAAAGTTGCCCTGTCAAGTCTTTTTAATTTATTTAGGCAGGAGACAATGACCCAGGCATGATGGGACTCTTGATTAGTGACGTAAAAGATTGGTTCGGTTCATTTTTCTCAGGAGGCAGCAAAGATACGTCTGCAGGTTAAAAAGGATAGGAGCTGTGAGCAAATCCTCTCCAACCACTATATTGATAAATTACGTCGAAGAAACCTTCACATTTCTTTTTACAGTGTAACATCATCATAGTACCCCTCTAACTTTAAATACGATTTAACCTTTTCCTAAATTCCGTCTTTTTGTTTTCACTATGGATAAAGATCAAGGAGTTTATAAAGAATTTTAGTTTAATCATCACCAACACATGGTCAAGAAAGCTTTCACTTAAATTTCATTAATTATTTCTTTAAGCTTGGAAGAAGACGAAGAGAATGAACATCTTTTTGCGAGAAGCCTGTTCGGGAAAGACTAAACTGTCTGCACCTGAAACTGTGTGGCCTTTCTAGACTCTTCGTTTGAGTAACTTGAGGAGTACCCTAAAAGAATTTTTGAAGATTGAGAATCATTTTGAGAACTCAGAGCATCAAGCTGTGAAATTGAAGAGGAAAGTTGAGTTTGCGACTGATATTGTGACTTCCCTCATGCAAGATGTCTACAATTCATCATAAATATTGACTTAAAATAGTCTATAAATTATTTGATAATTTAACTATTATAAATTATATTTTAATAACCTTGCAACTATTTAAGAGCAATTATTTGCTTTTAAATCAAAATTAATACTTTTTTTGTTTAGTAATAAAAAATATTAATAGGAGAGCCAAAATCATTCACAGTTATTATTGAATTTATTATGTGAAATCAAAGACGTAAATTAATTTTTGATTGGCTTTTTAATAAACAGCAGATAGCTAGGTAGTGAATCAGCTAATTCATCTGCTATCAATTTGAAAATTTTGTTTCTCTCTGGCAAAAGACAATCAAAGTATAGTGAGAAGAAGATTCGCTTGTCCTTCCCAGATTGTTTATTTTTAAGAAATAAATATAAATTTTATACCTATATAAAATGAGACCTATTGTTATTGATTTCTTAAATTTTTATAAAGAAGAAATTCTCTTAATATGAAAATTGTTAGATGAAATTAATCATAAAATAATCATTTAATAATCAGGTTTCTTTAAAATATTAATCTTAAGCTATTTTTGGTGAATTCGATGGTGGTTGAAACGAGAGAAGAGGAAGAAAAGGGAAAGTCTAAGGAGGAGATAGCTTTGCGAGTGAACACTCAGTTGTCTTCATTCAACCTATCAACTGAAGTCTACTCACTCCACAAACTTATTGCGCAGTTCAATACTTCAGATCTGTCTATCACAAGATTTGTTTCACTTCAAAAACTAGAATCTAAGAGCCTTGCTTTAATAACTCAAAACGTTCACCCTACTAAAGATCTAGACTTGTCTTTGAACTGCATCCAACATCAAATTCTTCCAAAATGTGATCAACCACTTTGGAAAAATAAAAGCTAAATAACCTCTCCTATTTAGTAAATTGATCAGAAGTATGAAGTTTCTGTAAGCTTATTAGATCATCTTAAATATCCTATTTAGTTTTGTGCAAGCCAAAGAACTATCAAATTGCTCAGCCAACCAATCAGTTCTGCAATGAGTGCTTCTCATCTATTTATTTTCATCTCACTCCTCAGTTTCTCTAATCTCAAGGATTCCACTATTCTTTTATTGATAAAGGTTTAATAAAAACCACTCTCAAGTTCCAAGATTATAGGAAGCAGTTGAGTCTAAGGGGAAGAAAAGATTTGAGAAGGAAGTTTCCAAAAGGCTTCACTTACACAAACAGGACTGTTGCGAGGTTAAGAACTCTTTATTTTAAAACTGTGACTTTCACAAAAGCGAGAAAGGCCATCCACCAAAGAGGGAAAATTAACTTTTCTCTTTTTACCATTAAATAAAGGTAGAGATTAGAGATTCTTAGGCATGAGAAATCTAGATTATTATACCTAAATTGGATATCCTCTTCCTTCTTCTAACCCCCAGATTTGTGGAATCAAGAAAATCGGCAAGAGTCGAGGGCATGATGGCTTTGAGCTTTATAGCTTGAAGGCAATCACTTTGAGAGAATTCTATGAGAACAACTTAAACGATCTCTAAGAAGAGGCTTTTGATATGCTCTTGTCTCACTATAAACATTAGGCTAATTAATTCAAAAGTTAAGTGTCTTCAATAAGTTTAGATGCTGCGAGATGAAGTTTTATGCTACAACCCATTTTTAGTTCATGATATTTGAGCTAATTATAGCTAAAACTTAAGTTTTTCAAGGTCATCAATCTTTGCTTTTGCGGAATTAAAGTTTGCACTTGGATATAGAAACAGATTTTGAGCTTATGAAAAAGATATCTTCAAAAGGAAACTACTTGAGGTTTGAAACTGGTTCATATTTGCGGTCAAATTAGTTTGAAATCGCTCTCTAGATTTTCAAGAAAATCTAGCAAGGTGACTTGGTTCAAAGTTTCTAAATGAGAAAAATTTGAGACTGACTGTGATTTGATTATGAAGCTTAGATTCTGGCATTTTATTTGACATAATATTTTTGTGAAGCTCTTTCATAAATTTGAAATGAGGAGGGAAGAATAATATTTGCGCAATTAAACTTTTCATAACTTCTAATGGCTTAGAACTAGTCGAACTATCAGGCTGCTCTACTTATTTTCAGAGAGTAGATGACCAACTTCAGAGAGAACTTTCAACCTTTGACAATGTCCACAACCTGCAAACCCATTTTCAAGCCCTTCAACTTCAGACTCAAGAACTTTAGAATGATGATTGAATCACTAGATGATCTCAACTCTGAGGTTATCAGCATCCTATTGCAAACTCTCTTTCTTGATTTGGGTACCTAAACTTTAAAAAGAAACTGTGAATTCATTTGTAGGTGTATAATTGTATTTTACTGCGAAGCCAAATGGAACATTGATTTTATTATTTTGAGGGGAAAAAGAAAATGCCTATCTTGGTGTCTTTATTAGAGGAGCTATCTTTTTCTCTAATCTATCTCAAAAACAAGTAACCTTTAGATATATCTGAGGAGCAAAAGCAACCTGATTAGAGTTCCTTCGAGAGAGAATCTAGCTTCCTTTGTTTTGAGAATCTTCAGCTTGACAACTTTGCTATTTCAAGGCTATCTAACTCTCAATCTATGTTCTGACAACCAGAGGATAAAAAACTTTCATCTACATCAACAGCAAAGCGAAGTCCTTTGAGAAAACTTGAGAATCCAGCTCAGTATTTCTAAGAACCTGCAAGAGGAAATGGCACTCCTCGTTCACTGTCTCCATCTTCACTTTCTCCTACTTCGTTGCGCAAGTCTCCTCGGATCATGAAGCAGCAGGTCTTCAAAGCTCAAAAGCTACAGCGTTCTTTGAGAAGAGCCACTCTGCCCCAAAACCCAATTTCAAACACTTCAATCCATAATTCAGCAGATTCTCAAGCAGAACTCACTTTTGCAAAATGTGACAAACCTTCCCTCACTAAATCATTCAGAGAGTTGGAGATGATGTCTCTCGCAGCATCAACCCAACTCAAGATAAGGACTTATCTGATGAGATTTGCGATTCTCTTAACGATCAGAAGCCTAAGATCATAAGAAAATTAGCCAAAAAGACAGGAGCTAAAAGAGATTTGAGTTAGGCTTTTGAGGATGAGTTTTTAGACTTCCCACAAGATTGCAAAGCTTAAATGAATAAGACATCTAAAGCTACGAGAAAGAGAAATGCCAAAGTGCAAGAGAAGTCAGCTAATAAAAGAGCCAAGCAAGATACAATTTCTAAGGCAGACAACATCTATCAACTACAACCAAAGCAAGTCAGTCGTTCTTTGGCTTAGAATAGTTTGCCTTAGCAAATTATAGAGAGGGAAAATGAGAGTATGGAGGAAGGCCAAATTTCTCAACAAGATGAGCCTCAGTAAGACTGCAAATCTTACTCAGGTAGCGAGATCAACCTAGTATTACTTAAATTAATTAAAATACTAATGATGTCCTTAATACACAAGATTTAGCATTTTCTTAATTAGTAGTGACTCATTATAAAACAAGAGATAATTTTAATGTAGCATTTTATTTAATTTGAAGGATAATTGACTTAGATGATGAGGAGGACTTTGGAGATTTCTAATAAACTTTTAATGAGGGAATTTGTGGCTCTGTTTTTGCAAATTCTTTGAAGGCTGAGTATTTGGAAGAGCAAAAGTTGCAGACTTAAGTTCCTCAAATCCCAAACGTTGTGGTGGCAGAATCTCAGCAGCAGCAGACAACTGTTTCTGCGACTCCTCGACTTGAGTTTGCGATTTTTCTGCAGAGAGAAACTATCCTAGAGCAATAAGCCTACTTCCTAATGGACTTGCAAAAGTCTTTGAAAGATTTAGCCACTCCTAGAAAGCTTTCATTTTATGAGACTATCGTTTCTGAGTACCTCATCTGCATGGTTGAAGTTTCTCCTGATGAAAGGATTGTGTGTTATCCATCCAGTTTCCAGCAGACCAACTACTTGATTGAAGAAGTGGGGAAGCGTGCGATGCACTTTGTGACTAAGTGTGGGCATTCCATCAGGAGACCTACAGTCTATTCGACTTCCTTTGTGCCTTACAACTTGCTCAGAACCAACTTTTTCTTTGATATCAACTTTGAAAATGAAGCTCATCAAGACTGACCACTCATCAAGCCTTAAATTTGATTTATTTTTCCTTGACTTTAAAATTTGATATGGCCACTTGAGAAGAAAAAAATCAATTTTGTTTAACCTTTCTTCTCTCGGCTTTCAGAAATTATTTTTTTAAAAAACATACGCCATTGTTTCAATTTAGATTAAAAATTGTAGATTTTATCTCTATATTTTTAAATTAGGATTAATTGAATTCATGATTGAACATTTTGTTTATCTAAAAGCAATTTAGAAGAAAAAGATTTAATTTGCGCACTCTATAATTTATGATAGTGTCTTTAAAGAAATAAATTAACATGAACTCAAGAGTATCGCCTTGTCCCAATTTAAATTAATCTCTATTTATAAAATTCTCTAAATTGTTCAAATTCATTGTTTTAAAATTAATAAATATCTTTAATTTATTAAGGCTTTAATATAAATATTCTGTATATCATAAGCAATATTTTTAATATAGAATTTCTCTTTGAATTTAACCACACGTCATTAAAAGTGAAAAATAGGAGGGTTTAAATAATTCAAATCAGTTAGGCTTAATATATAATAAATTAAATAAGGCTCCTAGAGTTGTATCTTCGTAGTAGAATTTTCCTAAACTGTAACTATCAATCTCTTTCTTATTCAAACCTATCATAGATGGAATCCAGTTAGAATCTTAATGACTAGCAAAAGTAAGTGCTAGTGCGCTCAATGTGTGCTACTCTTATAAGTAAGGTCAAGCTCCTTCTTGCAAACCCACTCAAAAATAAGCAACTTGCGGCTAATAACGACTTGCTAGCCATCATCGAGCTTGTTGGAGAGAATTTACTGCCCCATTAAACATAAAATTGAAGTTATTAAGTGATCTACATAGTATATGAATTTACTGCATCTAGCACTTCCAGGATGGCGCTAGGCTAAGCAGAGTCCACAGCTTATGCTTCCTACTTGCTTCCAAAATGTAGGCTGTCTTCACTTCTGGAGTGATTAAGACTTGTATCGACCAAAACTGGGACTTGAAAGGCTTCAAAGCAGTGCTTCTCAGAATTTTAGTTGAAGTTGGAGGCTACAGCGTTTCAGAGCACTTGAAAATTTAACTTTCCTTTTCTCTTCTAAATTTTTGAAAAGACTTCAAGATCTATTTGATAAGCTTATCTAGAGTCAAAACTTACAGAGCCAGTCTTGTATCAAGGCTATCTCTTACTACCTTAAAAACAGAACTAGAAAGATAGATGATGATGACCTCAAGAATCCAGTAACCTCTTTCTAGACTAGTTTTGAGTTTGTGAAGGAAGAAATCGAGCAGTTCAGGTCTTAGAACATGCCTCACACTTGTTTTGCAGTGCTCCACCCCTGGGCCTATGATTTAGACATGGTAGACTTCAAGTATGTAGTTAACAAGGATCAAACTGCTAAGGTTGCGGAAGCTCTTAAGGCTTCTATTAATGCCCAAACTCTCTGGCTATCTTACTTCAAGTCCTAACTTTCATGTTCGGCTGATGAGTTCGTAATTGCACTTAAAGAAGTTTTTTATAAGTTGCTGCAATGAATGGAAGTTTTCACTCCTTCGAGCAAAATGAGGCCTACTTCAAGTAATTGATGGTCCACTCTAATTACGTACTCAACGTCTACGATGATGCCTCTCACATCATAAACGCAGTTAATTATGTCACCGCTTCCTCTAACTATAATATCCTCTCTCATCAACTTAGACTCAGATAAGGTCCCAGAATCACCACTGACTTGCATATTAAACTATATCCTCCTTGCAATATGAACTGTAATATTATGAGTAAAAGTTTATCAGATTTCTTGGTTACACTTTAATTTTGACATGATAGATGAATCTAGAGTTAGCAAGCAAATCCATCCTGATCCTTTGGAATCACTAATCGGACTTTCACAAGTAGCCCCTGGAATAGACTGCTACTAACTCAATGAAGCTCAAGTAAAGCAGAAGATAAACTTCAAGAGAAATGTAACCTCCTCCAAGCCTACATCTAAGCAAACACAGAATCTTTTCCTCAAGTTCACCAATTTCTCTATTTAGCTTACTCTAAATTAATGTGGACACTGATGAACTGAAGGACCTTGAATTGAAGGTTGACGGTAATTTGGGCTAGTTTAAGGTGGGAGAAGGAGATTGCAATCACTATATTTTGTGCAATGACAAGAAGTTGTGGGAGTCTCAGTTTATGATCCTCTCTAAGGATGGAAAGTACTACATCCGTGATCTAGGTATCGTTCATACTTCAAGGATCAAGATAAACCACAACACTCAACTCCAGATTCACCAAGGAGCTCTACTAGATCTGGGAAAGGTTGTGCATTACCATGTGGATAAGTTGCTGCATGAGTCAGAGCCTAGGTCTCAGTCATCTCCTAACTTTATTGTCATGAAAGGTTCTTAGGCTAACTACAGAGTTGATGAAGATGGAGAGGCTCTTCTTAGAGCAAGACCAACTTGGATCTCTGCCGACGAAGATAAAGAGAAGGTGCAGAATGAGATTATCTTAGATAGCTCTGAGAAGAAGTAGTTCTCCATAGGTAGATCTAATAAAAGAGACGTGGAGATCAAGCTCAAGGCTGTGAGTGCAGACCATTGCAAAATCTAGTATCAGAGAGAAACTCTCTTTAATTCTTATATGAGATATCGGATGGACTATCCATGAGAAGGACAAAGATAGACTCTCCAGCAATGGTACCTTCGTATTCATGAAAAGTTTCCAACAGGTGGAAGACCACGAGCCCTCAGACTATATCCAGCTCTTCGACGGAATGACAGTCTCATTCATCAACTACGAGCTGCAAGTAAGAATAGAAGCCAAATCTTCTGAAGAACTTGCCCAAGCAGTTTTTGAGCCAGTCGCCTCAATTTCCACTCCCATCGTGAAACACGAGGAACCTGCACCTAAGAATATCGTAAAGGAAGTAGCTCATCAGCACATCGAGCACCCACCATATTAAATTAAATCTAATTATAAGCTGCTCATCAAGATCCTTATAACGAAGAAGTCCTCGCAGCAACCAAGGTTTAAAAGAGTAAGCCTCAGGTCCATGAATTTAATAAACTTTGTTATGAGGAAGCTCCCAAAAGCCACAGATCCACCCATTCTCATCACTAAAGACATTTGTTATCTTATCACTCAGTGAAAGAGGACATCAATGAAAGAGAGGAAGATCAGAATGAAGATGGTCATCAGATGGCAGCATCTCATAGATCATAAGCATAAAGCGTCCACAATCAGAGTGTACACGATGAAGAAGAAAAGCATCAAGAAGTCCATGAAGATCCTTACACTCATAATCCATCCCAGGAGCAGGTTCAGCATTCTCATCATGAAGAAGAGCATTAATCTCATCACCACGAAGACCACTAATCTCATCATGAGGCTGATCACTAATCTCATCACTAGTCTGAGCACTAATCTCATCACGAGCAATCAAGAAATAGTCTCCACCAGGAAGGATCAGTTCACAACTAGTCCACTCACTCTATCAAATCAGTACACGAGAATCAGCCTCATCATGATGAAGGTGAGCAGCCCACTTCCAGTTTTCATTTGTAATATTCTTTGAATGAAGTTTGGTTCAAGCCGCTTCCTAAAAGTCTTTGAGACAGAGTGTGCAGAGCTCTCACTCCCACTAAGAGCAAGCTGAAGAACCTGTACATGAGGAGCATCGCTAGCATGAAGAAGAGAGAAAGAGCCAATTGTCTCACAGAAGCAACAAGTCGCTCTCTCCTGAGAAGCAAGTGCATGAAACTCACCAACCAGAACAAACTTTTATTTAGCTGAAGAGAGTCCCAGACAAGTCCAGAAGAATTCAGTCCGGGAGGATGAGGAGAGACACGAGATGCAGAGGTCTTTCTCACAGCACCACATCGCAGAGGTGAATGAACACGGAGAAGAAGTCAAGTCCAGCAGAAACCATATCGTCCACTCGGATGATGAGGAGGAAAGCAAACCAGTTGTTCACCAAGAAGCTCACGAGGAACAAGCTGCAGGAGAGCATCATCATGAATAAGAAAAGTCAACTCATATTGCTTAAAAAAGTGCAGATTTGTGTCATCAGAATATATATAAATGCCACATAATAATTCAAAAGACAGAGAGGAATATTAATGCTATTAGTATATGATTTGAGGGATTGTTATTTCATTAAATTAAAATTTTTAACGAAATAATGTAGAGGCTGCAGCTGTGGAGAGTCATCATCAAGAGGAGCACGCAGCTACCCACCAGCATGCTGAAGCTGAGCACCACCCTGAGGAGCATCACGAAACTCAGCAAGAGGCAAGTACTCACTCTCTCCCTCAACACGCTCATGAGGAGCATGTGGAGCAACACCATGTCACTGACCATAATGAAGCACCTCACCTTCACGACAAGTCCATTCATGAGGAGTCTCACCACGAAGAGGATCATCACGAGTCACATGCTCATGAGCAAACTCCTGAAGAGCACAATCAGTCAGTGCATTCACCAGAGAAGCACAACGAATCAGTGCATTCTCATCATCAAGCATCTCACCACTCTCTGCATGAGGCTGAGGAGCAGGCACACGAGGCTGAGGAAGCTAAGACTCACATCAATCACTATGATTAAAAGCTTGATCATCATGAGTAATCAGCAGCTGAGCATCACCCTCATGTGTCTATTTACTACTTAATGTAGAAGATAAGCAACATCATGAAACTCACCATGAGCAGCCAACTCCAGAGCAGGATTCCCACTTAGTTGCTGATTACTATGAAACTCATGAGCACCCTACACCTGACCATCACCAACTAATTTAGTTATAATTAACCAGAAGCTCACTAAGAGCAGGCTCAGGAGTCCTCCACTCATTATATTTCATTAAGAGGTGGAAACTCCCCAAGACCATAACGAAAATAACCAAGATTGATTTCAACTAATTCCCCTCGTAGGAAAAACAAACAAACCTTACTTGTCATTTAATTTTGATTTAATAAGCAACTCAAACCATTTTTTCAACACTCTCAATATGAGTTTAATATGTTAATGTTTATAAGCATCATAATTAATCTAGATCTTATTCAAATCCAGAGCATCTACTCTATCCATTTACAATATTTATTTCATTTGCTAAATTTTGCTATTTTGTATTGTATTTGATTGAGTGTTGATCAGTGGTGGCTGTAGGACATGATTTCGTCTTCGAGCATGAACTACTTGCGATCCTTCTCCTCTCTGATCTGCTTGAGGACGTTGATGTTCTGGTCCAGACTCTCAATGACCTGCCACTGAGCATCGCACTTCTGCTTAATAGCCTTCATGGTCTTCTGAATGAACTCAATTTCGCTCACTGAGCCTGCTTTGTCATCATAAAGAGCGAGCAGCTTATTCTTGAGTTGCTCTTTCCTCTCCTTCTTGAGAGCCTCCTTCTCTTTGTCTGTGAGAGTGGGGTCTAAGTCTTGCTTGCCAAGATACTAACTGAGGAGGTCGGTGAGTTTAGGCTTGGCCTTCTGCTTGCGGATTTCAATGACTCTGCGCATCACTACGTTCTTCATCTTGGTCATGCGCTTGAAGGTGTCCAGTGATATGTTCCTCTGCTTGTACCGTTTGTTTATCAACTCTCGAGGCACGATCACTATGTAGTCCAGAGCATACACCAGATTCAATTAACTAACTAATATATAACAGAATTCATATAGTCAAAGATATAAAAATACAAAAAATATGCAAATTAGAACCAAATCAAAACTGCTATTGGGATTTATATTGTAATTATTTAAAATCAGTTAATATACAATCAGCTCAATTTTATTTTTAATACTTCTGCACCTTTAAATTTGGAATATATGAACTATCTTCTCTCACACTTTAAGGGAGGGGGTGACTCATTATATTTTGAAAATTTGTCATTTTAAACTGTTAAGATTATATTTATTATACTTTCAAGGATCAAACTTCTAAATATATATTTTATTGCCAGATAAATTCTCATCCATAACATTCAAAACCCCATAATATGATAAGAAAGTGAAAATAAGTTGTGTATAATTAATTTCTTTATTAATACTTATAATCATGCGAGTCAAACGCGAAATTACTCAAAATAACACATCCTTCTCAGTTTCATTTTGACTCTAAGGTATGGATGTAGTCACCCTTATCAGTAGTAATAGCCAGTTCTCAACATCAACTCCATCGCAAAATGTTGAGAGTGGGCCCGCGCGCACTATACTCTCGGGATTTGAAAGTTGCTTTGCAGATGAAAAGTTAGGAGTTCAGCTGTTCCTCATCGCACTTCTAAGTTTCGTGACATCAATTATTTATTGACCTCAACTTTCGCCCCTAAACGCACTTCAGTTTGGGGTAGCGCGCGAAATCTTCCAAATATTTTCCAAATCTCAAGATCTCTCTGTAGTGTACAACATCTATCTTG